>CM032884.1:20091574-20394074 GCA_019176425.1 Megalops atlanticus | reverse complement strand
CTCACAACCCAAACCAGTACAAGTAGTTGTTTGGATTCCAGGGTAGACCACTGTCATTGAGCCCTACTGCAAGGTGCTTAACCTGAATGATTTCAGAAGCTATCCAAAAGCCTGAATATATAACGTGAAATGTAAGATATGCAAGTTTCCCTGGATAAGGGAGTCAGCTGGGAAAATAAATAATCTAGCGACGCGTTGACAGTGATTTAGGCGCTTGATCCCACTGCTGTGGGTAGTGAGCATAGCATTTGTACAACATCTGAACACTTTGGAGCTTGAGCATCACTGTGAGTGCTGAAAAACTCCGCTAGAGAATATGAAAGCCAGCTAGTCTACAAAAATGATAAGTCACACTTATGTGAGAAAACAGAACTGCAATCTATTTCTGATTTATTCTTATTGCGATATGAACTCCCGAGGGGCGATGTTGTGCTCGTGTGAAACACTATCCCTCTCAGACAAAACTCGGCTCACTAATTGACACATAATTTTATGAAACGCATTTCCACTCTGGATAAAGTGAAAAAAGCAGACGGTACATGTCATATCATGAATTTTAAACCCAGTCAGCAATCGCAAGCTATTTTGAAGTTGGAAAGGAATCAGAAACAAACATGTCTAAATGTGTAGGTAACATTTCATAATCTCTGAACAGAACAGTTACCACCTTCAGGGAATGACGGAATTTATCGAGGCTTATAAAAAATACATTGCACTTAAATTTATAAATGGGTTACTTTAATACATAAGTAAACGTTGTACCACTTTCACTTTTTAATATCTCAGCTATGATTCTTTAAGCAGCATGTACTGTTCTAATAATTCAAGGGTGTGATATATTATTGTCATATTTTTTGTCACTTGACATTTGCTTTAACTATTATGCTGAAAAGGCATCACAAAGAACTGCTTTTGGGCCAGCAGAAACATTTTATCTTTTTAGAGCCCAGCTTAAAAATGCATTTTATTTTCTTTTTGTTTCAGGACAATAATAAATAGGCACTCTCTTTGATAAGTGTAATTTATAAGGCTTTTATAAGGTTGTGTTCATATTATCATCTTTAAATTATTTCACACTTACCTGTATTCATGTCACTATACTTTCAGTCTCCTAATGTCCTTGAAAAGCACCTGTTACTTATGTGGAGCCTTTTTGCAGAGTGTAATATGTATCCAATAATGGTCGTACTGTCCACTGTGGTCATATACTGGTGTACACAGTAAGCAAAACAGTTACATCCACTACTGGCTTTTTTGTTTCAGTACTGAAATACTGAAGCACTGCAGGAATGTAAACATAGCTGTTGCAACACTGTACATGCAATTCCAAGGTTTTTCATTTCTGATAATTGAACAGATCTCTTCAAATTTCATTGGACAACACAACAACCCAACTTCTTACATCATCACACTTCTGTTTATGAGGTGGTCAAACAATGTTGCTCCAATTTAATTTGAAACTGCCACACATTGGTGTTGTTGACCACATCCGCAATCACAACCATGTCTCTGTCCCAGTGCATGTACACATCATTGTCTGTGTCCAACACTCTCATCTAATTGTTGCTTCAGAGTTTATCTAGTGATATCATGTTTATCAGGTAAGCATTTATACATTCTTACAGGGACAAGGTAATTTCTGAGTATTAAATATTGCCAGATGTCCACATAATTAAGACTTTTGTCAGATTATCAATTCATATTTGAAACTGTTTGGAAGGGCAACAGCATTTAAAGATTTGACTCAGTGATTCAGAGCATTGGAACTTGTATGTGAATGTTAAAAAATATCTCTTAATGTCAGAATTTTACAATGCCTGTTGTGCTAAGTGCTTGGCACTGTAGAACAATGTTTTATAAAATGTGTCAAAGAAATTGTAAAAATACTGTGAAAGCATGGAAACCTTTTTTTGCCTGTAGATAAAAGAGAAAACATGACTAATTGTACTGAGTGGGCCAGACTGTGGCCTCAGCTCAGTAAACTGTGTAAATCCTTGGTTTCAGTCCCAAAATAAAGAATAATTTCAGATGTTCTCTGGTTTATGGGCCTATTTCCTTCTGTAAAGTGTGTGATTTTCCAATTTCCGCCAGTTGTCATCTCTGTCATATGGAGTCTTGTATCAAATAATTACACAAGCTGAAAGCTGAGCAGAGAAATGACATCTAAAAATAAAAATGTCACAAATCTAAAAATAAGAGTTTAGTAGCAAGACATTTCCAGAGAAGGAACCAACATTTATGGTATTTATTAATGAAGGTTATGGAAGAGGTATCTTTCACATAAAGGAATTGCTAATGTCAGTTGCATCTTCAGAAATGAGGCAGATACCGATATAAAAAAAGTAGAGAGGAAAGCTGGAGGTGTGGAGGGAAGCAGCTGACACCAATGAGTGCAGGCATGTGGGATATTTATACCTGCAGAAACCACAGCACACCATTAACAGTAATTGCTTAGTTGGTAAACTCCTATTCATTTAAATCTCCATTAATTTCAACGATGATGATAACAGTAATCATTATAAAACTGTGCCACACTCATGCAGACATAAATGCAAAAATTTGCTTAAACAAATTAAGAAATGAAAGGTGGGCTGGAAGGAAATGCAACTGAATGCAGTGGGTGGGTGCTGGGGATGCAAACACACAGTGCTGTCTTGTGAACTCAAACTGGCAAAGGAAACCAAACAGGTTGGCAAAGAGGCATAAATTTTGCATTGGAAAGTGCTTTTAAAACATATCCCTCTGCAGAGGGAGGAACTTAACCTAACAATTATTTATAGCTGTGGGTGTGCATCTCTGTGTGTGTATGTGTGTATGTTTGTGTGCGTTTTCATGTGTGCATTTGTGTGGGTGTCTTTTGTGTTTGTGTGTATCAAGGCATGAATGGCTGTGTGTGTGTGTGTGTGTGTGTGTGTGTGTGTGTGTGTGTGTGTGTGTGTGTGTGTGTGTGTGTGTGTGTGTGCACGCTTGTGTGCATGCATGTATCTGTGTGTATCTGTTTGGAGGGGAAGGTTTTGTCTCACCTCCCTTTTCCTCTGTAATATTCTTGAGGCAAAGCCGTGTTTCAGACAAACACAAAGTAAACAATTTTACAGTCTGAAACATAATGAAAGGCGGAAGATAAAAGAAAACCCCTGGCACTGTTTAATCACAGATCTCCTCCTGCTTGCTTGTTGTTCTGCAGTGGGAAGGCTGAATGCATAGATACAGTAATTAAAAGCCTGGGCAAGTTGCCCATCATTCATTGACTGTAGCCAAAACTTTGTAATGAATTTGGGGTAAATCTGTAAGTTATTTGATAATATTATTTACCTGCTGGGAAGGCACCCCTATCTAAAAAAGCTTACATACACTGACAACAGTGCCCCTGACATTCAAGATACAAGCCAAACCTGTGAGCTATCGTGTTACACAATATAGAGTATGAGGGCAATTGGAGTCTTTGAACATGTACTGCACAACCTAACCTGTGCATGCCCTCGACTTACAGTTGGCAAAGGATAGCTCAATAGCCCTTATTCAGGTACACAGCTCACATTCTACATATTATCAATATAAACAGCATGATATATCCACTGAAGCAGTTCAGGGTAAGTTCTTTGCTGAAGCATAAAGTAGAACAGCAATGCTCATCTCCAGATTCAAGCTGCCAACCCTCTCACTTCAGCCACAACCCTTTTTCTCAGCAGAAGCCTTCATCCACGGCGACTTACAGGGTCTACATATTACATACTATCCATTTACACAGCTGGACATCTACTGAAGCATTTCAATTTGAGAACCTTGCTCATGGTCACAACAGCATTGCCTCACTTGGGATTTGAACCTGCAAACTGTGTCAGGTCAAGTTCCTTATCCGCTATGCTGACTACCACCCATTTGGAGTTTATCACTTTATACATTATTGCAAGAGTAGCAACAGGGCCCCTCTCCTGTGTGCCCGTCTGCCTGCGAGAACCACTGGAGCGCGTGCAGCCTCCAGCCCCTCATCGCTGGGTTTGTTCTGGCTGTGGATGTGTATTCATGTGGGTGATGTTGTTGACAGAGCTCTCTCTTTTCCGGGTCGCCGGTGGGGTCAAGTCCCCACCGCAGAGCCGACACCATAACAGTCTCAGCTACAAGTCGGAATCAGCTGCTCTGCCGCCCTGATGGGGCAGCTCGACTGTGTTTGTGCGCGGGTGAATGATCTTGCGCATCTAATAATGTTTGTCCCTGCTAAATTGTTTGGGGGGGGGGGGTGCCTTGTTGCTACACCTGAACAGGGGGCAAGAGAGTCTGTGAACAACTGCAGGAAAGAAATTCTGTCACTCAAGTGACTTTCCATGCTATTGCATGTGCCAAACCTGTTTATTGCACGAATATTGGGAAAGGTGCAAAGATACAAAGTAGTGCCCCACCTATTATAAACCTAAACCTACCACCTTCTGAGTGTGAAGTTATGTTCCTGTTATTACTGACAAAAAGGTTCAAGCCTCTGTAGAGGTCTTCCTTCATTTATTTTTGAAATATTATAGCATGAAGGGAAATGTAAATCTGAAATAAAATTGGAATCTGAAAAGACTGGCATGAGATGGAGCTTGTCTTGATAACATGCACAGTATTATCTTTGTAATGTTCCTTATAAATATTAAAGTGTTAGTCAGTAAAATGTACTAATTTGTCCTTTGGTCGAGTGGATGTGCAGTAACTAGTGTGTTAATCCAAGAATTTATTTGAGGATTACATCCTTCAACGCCAATAACTGTAAAGCTATTTTTGTATCATTTATATTACTGGTGTTGATTTTCTACCTATTTTTTATTTAAAACATTTACCAAAAAACTCATTGCATTTGTCTTTAACCCCCTTTGTAACCCACCTTCACAGGATAAACAATTTCTAAATGTACAGTATCTTTTATGTACTGTATGAACTGCAAAGTTCTGAGAGAAGTTCTGACAGACTTCAATTTTCCAACTGTAATGAGAACAACAGGATTAAGTGTGAGGTAGGGAGATACTCCCAGTGTAAATACCCTAGGCTCACCCTTGTCACAGGGAGTACGGACTGCCCTTACACAAAGCAGTGTCGAAGGCAATGGGAAGACCACTCCCTTGATAAATGGATGTAGAAGCCTGTTGCATAAATGCTTGAAACATGGGACAAGTCCTGAACAGCACTGCACTTACATTTTCATCAGCCTGCTCTATGTGTCCTCCAGTTTTACTTCTCCAGACCAGGAGCTGTGTGAGGAAAATGCTACCCCATTGTCCACCTGCCTTCCCTCTATCTCTCTGGGGAGGAAAGGAGAACAGAACTGATCTGAGCACAGCTGAGCTGAGAGGGATTAAGGACATGACAACAGTCTGCCTGTCCTTGCTGGCTAAATTCTGTACTGCACACAGCACTTCTGCTACCACTGTGCTCTAAAGTGAAGTGGCTTTTCCATTTTCTGTAAATTCACTTTCCATGCACTCCTTAACAACAAAAGGGGTACAATGATTCTGCCATTTGAAATTTGATTTTTTTTTCCCAAGCATAAATTCAATCAAACTGCATTGCACCATGTGCTTAAATTTGGGTGAGGAATTTTTTTTCAGGTGTGACTTCATCCACAACATTTTCAATGTTGTTCAACACTGAAAGTAAAAATGAATAAAATAAAAGATGTAAAAGTTAATGGAAAAGTACAATACAAATTAACTTGAATAGGCATCATGCTGGTATTTGAATCAAAGGTTATAAAGGTTTGAATTCCTCACTCTGGTGAGCTGACAGCTTTGCTGTTTCAATTCTTTGTCATACCCTCTGATGTCACAGAAAGCCACACCCATTTTGCTTCACATGACTATGTTTTCTTATCAGTGCTGCAGGGATTCTGTGCAGATTTATTTATTTATTTTTTACAGCAAATCTGGATGTCTTTCCCTGTCCATCCCTTAGTCTTATTGACATTAACACAAAGATCAACACCTTTTTGGAACATTTTTCAAAATATGGGTGTAATTAAAATAATACCATCACCATGTACTTCAAGGTCAGCATATGTACAGATCAGCGAGTCTTAGTAGATGTATGAAATATTGATTTTAAAAAGCTCCTTGTGTATTATCTGTATTGGGGAAAGAGGGAGGATTGCTCAGGATTGCTCAACATTAATGTTGTGGGAATATAATTTGATTCTGGGACAAGAAATCTGGTGCATTTACATTTACATTTATTCCATTGGCAGATGCTTTTATCCAAA
This sequence comes from Megalops atlanticus, assembly GCA_019176425.1. NCBI lineage: Eukaryota > Metazoa > Chordata > Actinopteri > Elopiformes > Megalopidae > Megalops > Megalops atlanticus. Next base: position 20,387,848 of record CM032884.1, on the reverse strand, counting down.
GGTGCATGGGATTAAATGCAATGCATGTTTAAAAATGGATGTACCTCAAACAAAGGAATACATACAGTAATATATACATAGAGTAAACTCAGATGCCTGGTTGATATATTTCAGCTATGTCTATGAATTTATCAGAATTTCAGTCCTAAAGTGTCTTTTTACTCAGTGCTGAGAGAGTCATGCAGGTAGTCAGCAACACAAAGGACTCTGAGTAAATTTTGCAAGATGAAAGGCATTCAAAATGATATTTGAAAAAAAGAAAAGGAGTCCAGACTAAATTAAACCATGCCCTGGCAGCCTTTATCGATCAGGCCTACCTGAACAGATAACGCCACACTGTGAGTGGCTATCTGATGTGAGCACTTCCATATCCACATTTTTTGTGATGCCTTTTTTTTGCTTGAATTTGTGTTGTGTTCTTTTTTAAACAAAACCTCAGAGGGTAAACAATCATAAATAATTGATTGACCCTCCTTTTTACATTGTGAAAAATTTCCGTTTGGCAGAGTGCAAATTCCACTTCTTGTTTGCATTAGCCATATAATGGACCAGAACAGTAGTCACATTGTCTGTGAGTCCTGAAGTGGATTCAGTATGAAGCGCTTGGCTATTATGTAAATTTGAGTTTACATCAAAAGTCCATTGTATTTATCTGTGACTTACATGTTTCATAATTCATGACTTGACCCCTTTCATGGTCAAATATGAAACTGAAAGCAATGGTAGCAGTAATAAGTGTTACGGCCTTCGTTGACAAGAGAACATTTAAGCCGTTCTTGATTCATTGCTGCATGTACTGTAATCTTTCAGGCAACATCTGTCCAGATACTGAACAGTGACAGCACGCTTTTTTTCAAACATGGCTCAGGAAAATTGTCTGAGATAAGTGAGCTTGTAAACCATCACCCACAGCTTTCAAGAGGACAAAACCTTAAAGCAAGAGCACCACTTCTTTCCCCACTTGCCTTACACCAATCACATTCTCCTAAACCATCTTTACATATAGTTTGGTGAGAACTGGAGTTATTCATTATTCTGACACATTCTGCACATGCACAAAAAATGAGAAGATCAAAACTTTGCATCTGTGCTCAGCACAGAAACAATTGTATGCGGGACTCTGGAGCCCTGCAGAGTCCACCAGTGATGGAGGCAGAGAGTAAACTCCACTGTGAGTGCACACACCATATGCTGTCAGAAATGAACTCTCATTAATGAACCAAACAATTTTCTCTTCGTTGTGAAAAAAAAATCATGGAGTCAGTGACAATATATGACACACCCACTATTCACCCGATGACTTTTTTTGTAGATCTTGAAAATCAGTTTTGATCTCTACACCTATTGGGAGTTTATTCTTCACATAATGGGTAAATCATTACAGCTTGGTTTATGATCGTGTAAATGAAAACCTATGACATATGGGGCAGCAGTGTAGCATAGTGGTAAGGAGTAGGGCTTGTAAGCAAAAGATTACCGGTTCAGTTTCCTGCCGGGGCACTGCTGCTGTACCCTTGGGCAAGGTACTTAACCCACAATTGCCTCAGTAAATATCCAGCTGTATAAATGGACAACATTGTAAGAATTGTAACATATGTAAGTTGCTCTAGATGAGTGCATCTGCTAAATGACAATATTGTAATGTAATAACAAAAGACTTGACAAATATCCCACATGATTTATTAATGAACAAGAAATTCAGTGTGTGTGAAGGTCTACAAGCTGCACAGTGCAGAAAATCCCAGTAACAAGCAAACTCAAAGGTGTAAGTCAATGCAGATATGTGCTCGGCTGGGGATGGTAATATAGTCTATCCTCTTGTTTCATCTGTTGAAGTAAGCTATGGCCTATGATCTCTTTCTGTCTTAAAATATGTTTTTATTCTCTAGTGATTTAAGAGTGGTTTGTATAGAGGGTGATTAATGACTGTGCCATTGCTGCACACATAGGAACAAACACGACTCAGAATATTACAAGGCTTGTGCATCAGTTCCACATGTAATTAGCCAATAACTTTTTTACAAGGTTTTGTTGCCATGATGTGACCATTGCACTTATGTTACCAGTCTCCTGCGCAACTCCCAGGGAGATGGAAGCAGGAGAATGACTTGATGAAACCACTGAACAGTCTCCTGTCTGAAAGTATTTTTTGTAAATTATGACCAAACATGTCATGTGACTTGTACCTAATGCTGGTCATTCTTTTACAGGGATTGTGCCAGCCTCTGTTTCTTCTTATCCACATTCTAATATTATATTTTCTCTTAATGTCATAAATCACAGTCATTTAAATCACTCCCCATTTATGGTAAGGAGGATTTAGGTCTGAAACTCTTGCCCTTTAGTACATGGGTTTCAAAGCTGTTATAGGGGTGTGTGTGGGTGCTATAGTATGCAGATCTGTTTACATTACAAATGGTGACACGTATATTTGCTGTGAGTGTAGCTTTGCTGTGATTTCCTGTTTGCACATTTCTCTGGATTATGTAGTATCAATTCCAGCTGGTACTTAAAATCCAATATCTGAAAAAAATATTAAATAAAATATATTTTATTTCAATATTTTGTCAGTCTGCATACTTCAACAAATCAACATTTTGTCATTCGGCATACTGCTGCTACTTATCGGAATGTAATGGCATTCAAGTGGAACATAATGGAACATAATCCATCTACAAAAAGCAGACAAAGTTATTTTCTGTGTAAAGTGCTTTTTTACAGACATACTGTGCATATGTACTGGGTAAACCAAATATTGGAAACACCAAATAATATATAAATATGTATTAACTAATATGGAATTTGGCACTGTTTTGCCTGCATTACAGCTCCTTCGTGGAATGCTGTTATACATGTTTTGGACTGTTTCTAATGGGATAGTGGACATTTTTTTTTTGTAAGAGAAAATCCTCCAGTTCTTTGAGAGATGAAGACAGTGAAAGTCTTCTTCCTTCTCTGCATTCCAGAACTTCCCACAATACTTGATGTTTGATGTTTATTGACTTCATCCTGGTGTTCATAAGTGCACTGTTAAAGCTATTCAGCAGAGTATGAGGATGTTGACATCCTGGAGTATGGGGACATCCTGAGAAAACAATATTTGCACCATGGGGCACACTATCTTGCCTAAAATGACTTCATATTCATTAGTTGTAATTCTGCAATGCAGAGTAATAATCAGACCCAAAGGCTCCACCCAAAGGCTGTCAATACCATAACAGATCAACCAGCATGTTTAACAGTTGGGAACAGGAACAGACAATTTGGGTTGAAGGTTAGCTTTCTCAGATAAAGATATAAACCTGTACAGATGTAAGAAAAAGAGCAAAAGATTATTCATCAGACCATATTACTTTTTTCCAGTGCTCAGAAATCCAGGTTTTGTGCTCATTACACCAGATTATCCATTGTTGTGCATTGGCCTTGGTTACAAGCAGTGTTCAAATGGCAGCCCTACCATAAATATCAAGCTCTAGACAGTTTTTAATGGGAGTGGGTCATGCGTACACCTGGGTCAGGTGTAAATTCAACTCTCTGCTAATGTTTATGGTTGTTTTGCGTTTCTTCCAACTATCCTGTGTGTCTGTTTATACCTGTTGGTGAGCATTGCCTTGCAATCACTACTCCTCTTTCCCTGATGCAAGTTTTCTTTATTTGGCATATGCTGTCATGAATTTTCAACACTGTTCCCCTTGACATACTAAATAATTTTGCTATTTCTTTGACTGATGCACCTGCAATTTGGGTTCCAATTACTTGACCTCTTTCAAAACCTGTTGCTTTAGAAACTTACATATTAAAGCATTGATTTTAAAGCTTCTTTTATAGGAGAAAAATATTAGTAATTAGTTTTGACATTAATATGAAAACATGTCAACTCCTTTTTATTGTGATTGAGTTACTTAAAAATATGAGTCCTTTTTCATTTTCTCTTTTTCTTATCTTTTCACTCCCTGTATACATATATAACACTACCGGGTCTGACCAAAGCCTGAATGTTAATCATAAATTATTGGCGCTACTCAAACCTTCCCACTAGTGTGAAGACCCTTTGGGTTTGGGTTGGGCAGCAAAATGCTACAGCAGAATAGTTGCTGCCAATAACAACAGTGCCTGTTCAGTTTTTTAAATCATGCTGACTGGAATTTTCTCCTGCTGCCAGAAATGCACACATGATAAATGTGTTATGAATTAAGCAGAGAGACATTGTGTGCCGAATTCTAGATGGAATAAAATTAGGCTGCTGACTGAGCAGCTAAGAGAAAATGGTAAGCAGGCACAAAGTGTTGTTTAAATTAAATAAAACGCTGCATGCTTTGTCTTCTAAAAGTCACTCATTCACAGCATAGACCTTTGAGCACACTTCCTGTGCAATGTCCACCAAATCTGAAACTGCTGGCACTGAGGGAGTCTCCCTAAGAGACAACACCTGTCTCTCCCTGTTAAAAACTGGCAGTCCTTTTACCTGGACAGTGAAATTATCCAAGGTAACAATTTTGTTTTCCACCTATGCTTCCCAAATGTTGTGTCATGACGACTGAATGAAGTCTCTGTTTTTGAACTTTCCTAAGCGCAATCTTGTCACTTGGGATTTTTTAGAAGGTGCCTCCAACACCTGTTTGTCCTTAACCAATCAGCTTACAGCCTTGCCAGGATCTCAATACTTTGAGTGAATCTTTCCCAACCTCATCAGGAACACAGGAAGTAGATGCTGGATATTGACAGGTAGAACTAGATGAGGAAGCCGGTGTGGAGAGCAGGAGATGTTCAGCTGTCATCTGTCTTTTACCTTCTTTTTCAGGTTTGGATGGACCAGCCACAACTGAAAGGAGACTAATTTACATAATGTAGACAGGCTGTGCAACATGCTGTGAGGAAATTTGTCACACTCTTTAACTGAATTCCCTTTTGGTGTTTTTTTAGAGTATCTTTGATCAAAATGTTCCTTTAGCTGATGCGGTGTTTACTAAAACACAAATAACTATACCTGCTTGTCAAAAAACATAGGGTCAAACAAGGCCATAAGTTAAAATATTGTCCCTGACAAAAAGATGCCTAGATCTATAAATGGATGTTTTTCTGTGAGTGCTGTCGTACTTTTTATTAGCGTTGTTAGCTATCCATTAAACATCCTTGTAACACATTGTCAACATGGTGACGGACGACTCTCTTATAAAACCCAATTTTGGAATCAGAGCTCATTTCACAATTTAGCAAGACAGGCATGAAGGCCAAGACTAGTTCTGATTTCATTCAACAGACTTTCAAAGAGTGGGAGCGCCTGACCCACTTTCAGAAAGGATCAGACACGGTCCTGAGACAAATGCCCTTTCACTGCCTGGGCTGAATTTGTGCACTTGTTGGTGTGCAGGCTTCTGAGCTTTTTTCAATAATTCAGTCTGGAAGAATTGTACTCTTAAGGCGCATAAAAGATTAACACTGCGATCCACAGATACCTGTTCATGCCACGTTGTGTCTACCTGTGGGAGAAGATCAAGTAACATCCAAAATAGATGAAGCTTCAGAAAGTTAGGGAAGTTCTAAGAAGTTTCAGACAGCAGAGAGTGCTGAGCTATGCCAACACAGAGAATTTTATACAAGACATTCAAAAAAGATCAACGACTGCACTGTAACCTTTACAAAGTGTGACAAGTGTTTTTTTTTTAAAAGAAAGATTGTGTTTTGTATTATAATAATCATATTTGAATTGGATTTACAGCAAACAATAGCAATTCTTAATCTGGAACTTGAACCCTCTGGTCACAAGACTAAGATTAAACTCCAGTATTCCACATCTGATGGAGATTGGCAGTGCACTATGCAGCCATCAAGGCTTACATCTTAACATTCACCAAGAAAATGAATGTTCTGGCACAAAAAGATGGTTGCAAATACACATCATACCTGTAATGTCAAGGAGTACTGTCAATATGTTACCTCTTGATATGATCACTATCCAGGTAACAGTAGCTTGCTGAAGTGAGTAATCAAGTGCTTTCTGCAATGTGAAGCTACATGCATTACAAGCCACACAACTACACAAAAGCAAAGTTTACATTCTGTTATGAATGCTACAAGTGATTAGAAGACATCTTTCTGACTGACATCATTAAATCAGTATTTTTCATTGTACTAAGATTGTGCTTGTTGATGAACTTATCTGTTTTTCATATGTTTAAAGTACTAACCAGCTATTGCTCTGAATTGCCAGTATAGTGAGACAATTATTGTTGGTAACAAGCTGCCCTCTTTGTTCTCTTTAGTTAACTGTTGCACAGTACACTGCCCTTGCTTTCCTCCCTTTAGCCTCGCTATAAGATCACAACACAACTGGCAACACTTGTGAACGAGGTATCATGTTTCCTGTTGGGAAATGGAAAAAGCATCCTGGAAATGAGAAGGAGGAGGAGGTCACCTAATGAATGACACCCTCCGCTCCTGCCGGAGCTGAAGCCTGGTGGTTGAAATCACGCGGGTCCTAACTCACTGGGCCTCTGTCAGACACATCAGGCTACCCGATAGGCGTGAAGCAGAAGATATGACAGTGATTTGGGACTCTGTGGCAGCTCTGATACTAAATCCTCTGCATCTGTGGGTGGTGTTGAAGGAGAGCGAGGGCAAGCAGGCTACCTTATGGTTGTAAAGGAGAATAGATGAGAGTGATTTGGGGCTCTGCAGTGGCTCTGATGGTAAAGCCCCAGGATTTCTAAGTGCTGTCGGGGGGGGGGGAGGGGGGGGGCAATCGGTACTGAGCTTATCATCCCAAGCGCTCAGCTTTCTGAGTTGAGATCAGCCTCAGATCTCACACCCGACTGCAACAGCCTCAATGTATTACCTTTGCCTCTCACGAATACTCTAAGGTGTATGCCGAGCACTCCACCGCAAGTAGTGAATCCATCCGATCATGAGGTCTACTTTGTGTCACATGGTCTCCCAAGCCCGCCCTTGCATCACAAGGCCTCTTACACATCACCTGGGTTCCATGACATCATATGACATCAACTGACCTCTCTTACAAACACAAGGCATTCTTTGCATCACATGCCCGTCATGACATCACCAGGACTATATATACTTTAACATGTTTTGAATGTACAGTAGGCAAAATATAGATGTGGTAAAATAAAATGGCAAGCATTTGGATGAGGACTTTCCTTATGCAAATCCATACCTGTCCATGATTATTGGTTACAATACAACACAAGATGGATCCTGGGTCAGCAATGCTGTGTTTGGGAACTGCTATAGGTTTTGGGGTGGTTGGAAGTAGCTCCACTTAACCTACGAAAAACCCTTGGAGAAATATTGTATTCAAACCTAAGTGAGATGCTTCCCTTAACTCGTTTCTTTTTTCTAATAAATACATAGAATGAGCTCAAAATGTAATTGATTAAAATATTCAAAGTAAAACCACCATCTGATCCAGTGTTAACACATTCAGACATATGTATCAACCACTCTTGTATTGCTTTGTTCTTTTTTAAGAAAGAGGATCAAAAGCTTTTCCAGTTTCTTATAACGCATGCAGGACTGCATGGTCCAGTTACAATTATATCTTTAAAACAGGGACAGAAAATGCATGCTCATCTTCTTTCTCTCTCTGTGGGTGACTCTGAGGGATACAGATCCTGCCTACACTGAACACCCCAAGCATTGTTTTAATTTATACTGCTGAGCATGTCCCCAAAACAGGTAACTGGTTCAAGGATACCATACAAAAAATACATCAAGAATATATTTCAAGGAATATGTTTTAGCTCAGTCAATATATGTAAAACATGTTAACTTACAGCTGTTTTGGTATATTGCAATATTCTGTTACTGCAATATACCACTGTTCTTTGCCTCAGATATTAAATTCACTTTTTATTGGTTTAAGTCCAGGGAGTATTCAACATGTTTTGCCCTTTGTCCTGCAGAATATCAAATTATATATGAGCATGCATGATTTCAGTAAGTAGCAAAAACTGGAGAATATTAGTATCAAGTCAGGAATGAAAAGGTCACACATCAATAAATACTTTAGAGACGTTATTTAGGCATTTTAAATAATCAAAGAGGAATGATGGGTCCATAAAGGGTCACAGCTTTCAGTTATCATCAGTCTGGTTCCAATTATTTCCATAGAGCTAGGTTACAATGAATAGCATTATCCTGGTCTCAAAGATGTAATGATATCTATGCAATAACATCATCTGACAACGAGCATTTTATTTCAGACATCTGAATGTATTTTCTAATAATACATTCAAAGCTTGCCTCTATATCTTGTGTTATGATGAGCTATTTATACCCATTTCTGTTCTTACGAAGACAAAAGTGGAAGTATTTTTTAAAGGTCACCAGAAAAGCTGGCAGCAATAGTCTACTTTCCATGCTGACTAAAAACCATATGTGTGATAGATTATGAAAATCGATAAAAATCTGTTATCAAGCTCTTACCATTATTATCATTTTTGTATGAAGCTGAAAGTGGAAGAATTCGAACTGTAGTTAATTTCTGCACTGTGTGGCTTCTACACCACTGCATGCACTTATATAACTGGTGATATTATAGAAAATGTTGCTGCTATTTTATATAATATCTTTGTGGGCATTGGGTTAACATTCCATAAAGCATTCATAAGAAACAGACATATTATGGCTCACAGCGTAATACAGAACATTTTGTATATATGGTTTCATTTGACATAACACATACCACTCAGTTGTGTCTCAAAACATGCTGCAGTTGTTTTTAAAGCTTTATGAAGTTATACTATTTTCATTAATGTGCATGTTATTGATGTACTGTATGCTTTATTAAGGGTTTCAGAAGTTGCATTTATTATAAAGTGTGATCACAAATTGCCAATAGCCAAAACGTTTCCTCCAGGATAAACACCACTATATGATGTTACCATTCGTCAATCAGTTTGCTGCATTGCATAAAAAGAAGTATAATCTATATGGAACAACCAATCCCTCCCAAAGAACACCATATTTCAGATTATATAAATTCATGTTGCTATTCTACAGATGAAGCATATAGTCTGGTTTCTTTAAAGCACTTATATTAATTATAATGGTAAATACATGCTGATCTTATATATTTCTTTTTGTTTGCTGTAGCCTTCCTCATGTGCCATGTATTTACTGTATGTGAGGCAGTATTGAATAGTTCTGTTTAGTTCAGTATAGCGTGTATCTATTGATTGGTGGCATCTCAGGTCTTCTGTATGATATAACCATGTCCACATAGTGGTTCCAACAGCACTGTTTCTAGTCTGTTGCTCCAGACTCTCCGTTTCTCTGATTTATTTGTTCAGAGGCTGTGCGCTGAAGCGTTAGATTAGGGGAAAGATCTTGCTTGAACCAAGCTCCAAACCCACTGAGCTAAGCCATGTGACTGTGCTTTCAGTTTCTTGTTAGAAAATGCACACAGCTGGTTCAGGATGAATTCACCAGGATCAATGTGGACAAACGCATTGCAGCACAATTTAGGTTGCACAAAATCAGCAGGAAATGACAAATGAAGGGCATGCAGAATTCTAAGCAACAGTGCATGACTATTCAAGGTGTTCCATCAGGTCGGGACAGTCACTGCAGCCGGTGCAGATAATACAGCCACTGTAGCCAGTGAGAATAATACAGCCGTCACTTCCAAAGCTTCAGGGCAGTGACTCACGCACAGGGGCATGGGTAACCACAAACCTGTTGTTTAAAAACCTACTGGTATGCATTACATACTCACACACACACACACACACACACACACACACACACACACACACACACACACACACACACACACACAATAATAAATAATAAATAATAATAACACCTACCCAGCTCTATCATCAGTGTGCATGTATATGCTTGTGTACATGTGAATATGTGTGCTATATACTCATATTTTGAGTGTATGTGTTTGTTATATTCTCAGAGCGAGCAGTGACCTTCATGCTGGTGCTTATTGTTGCTGTTTACAGACACAGACTAGCAGATACTGTGGGTGATATCATTCCCCATGCAGAAAGATCTGTAATGATATAATGTACAAAGTACAAGGAATCTGCCAATAGGAAAAGGAGGCATGATCGATCTAATCACGGTGAGGGAAATCAGACAGGATCATTGAAGGCTGTTTGTGTGAAATACTGCATTCTGTTAATGGTCTCTATTTGCTAATTGAATTATTAGGACAAAGATATTGATAACAAGAAAGAAGATGGGGGGTAGATGTCTTGAATGGTGATTTTCAAATGAGGTCAGATATTAGGTCCTTTGGTTCATTCATTTGTCCATACAAGGTATGATGGATACAACATGTGAAATCACATACATGGAGGAGCAATGCAGTGTAATTTAATTCTGCATTTTATATGGCACAATGTACTCTGCTTAAAACAATTATGTCTGTCCAGGAAGATTTGAGGTTTGTAGGTTGTTGATTCTTAAAAGAGGAGTAACAAAAGAAGAGGTGAGATGGATTTTTATCTTTTAAACACCATTCATCTCTAATTAATTCAGGACGAAAGAAAGAAAGCTTTAATAAGACATATTTGAAACCATCAGTATTTTATACAATTCTTTATTAAACAAAGAAAACATGACTCACATTTGAATGTTGTAAGAGAGGAAAATATTTATTCTAGTAAGCATATTGCTTGATTCTTATAATCATAAAGCATTTTTAAACAGCATTTTTATATAAATAATTCTGTCCCATTTTTTATTGCTACATGCAGTTCTTATACCCATATTTATAATAAGTGGACCTACCCTGAACTCACCTGAACAAATCAGAGAGGACTAGTCTGACACAACCTGATCTAGGATGGCTGAGACTGGACCCAGCCTAAACTACAGTGGCCTGAACCAGCCTGACCTAGCTTGAATGAGCCTGATTTATCTGGAACAAGCCAGAATTAACCTGACCTGCAGCAGACTTAACTAGCATTACTGAGCTTGGACTAGCCTGAAATAGCCTAAAATGTTTGAGAATAAGCTGTTGTTGGTGCTGCATAAGGGACAGTCTTATATTCAGATTCAAGGTAAGGTATTCTGTATGTACTTCAGATATCTTTCTGCAAGGAACGTTTGCCATCCAAAGATTTTTTTTGTAATAGTTACGTGGAATTTTCAGCTTTTTTGGCAGACTTTACCTTTCCAAGGTTCAAAAAGGGCAATAGTGTGTAGAAGAGGCCATGGTTCCTGGCTTGCAGCATTAAATTTTACATTGGGACCTGCTGTTGTACTCTGCAATGAACTCAACGTGAACTGCCTCAACTGTAATTATGCAGCTTTATAAAATGCCCTATATACAGACATCTGCTAAACAAATTAATATTATAAAGTCATGTTGCTTTTGGGATCCCAAATTCAATAAAGACTGCATTTCCTATTATTATTGGAATATGGATTACAGCAGAAAAATATGGTTCAGCTTTCTGTAAAAGGATAAACACATTTCTGTTTCTGTGTTTATTTGCGATAAAATCCATGGTTTTTTGATCCCTTTTGAGAACTAAAATAGACATCCGGCATCAGTTCCAAGCCTCAGATTCTATTTTTGCCAAGCACAGCACAAATTGCCCTTGAATAAAAGGTGTTTGATTAAACTGCGTCCCGGATCTCACCTGCGGCGTCTCTCTGACCTGTGGCATCTGGACATTGGATTTGTTTGTGCCGTTTGCCAAGTTTCGCCGCTCCATGACTCTGTTCCTCAGCAGCAGTGGTTACGCCAGCAAACCCCCCTGTAGATGCGAAACCTTTGACAAAAAACTGGTGAGTCATCAGAGTTCAGCTCTCAGTTACTCCTGTATACATCCTGCCATGCTTCCTATTTTTCTTCTGAAGGTCAAAGCGACACAGGCTGTTTCCAGCGCAGCAGAGGAACTGTGGCAGATTCACACAATTGGATTCACGGGGGGGGGGATAAATACTGGAAATATATATGTGTGTGTGTGTGTGTGTGTGTGTGTGTGTGTGTGTGTGTGTGTTTGTGTGTGTGTTTGAGTGCATGTGTCTGTGAATGTGAGTATGTTTTGTATATGTCTGTTGTCTGCTGTCATGAGTACATCTGTGTATGTATGTGTGCTTCTGTGTGTCTGTATGGGTGTACATGTATTTCTGTGTCTGCATAGGTGATTCTGTCTGTTCGCATAAATGAACATAGAGTGGTGCTGTGGTGTGTGAATATGTGCTTCTGTTTGAGAATATGTGCGTGAGAGTGAGTGTGGTTGTAAGTATGCGCTGTGTGTGTGTGTGTGTGTGTGTGTGTGTGTGTGTGTGTGTGTGTGTGTGTGTGTGTGTGTATTTCCATGTTGAACATGCTGTGCCTGGCTTCCCCTTTGAGGACGCGGCTGAATCGATCGCATGACAAAGTGCTGAAATAGCAGTGCAGAAGCTCTGCAGCAGCCCCCATGAGTCAGTGCAGTGGAGCTGAAAACACCAACCAGAGTGCTGACTTCTGAAACAAGGCAAACACGCAGAGCCTTACTCCAGAAAGAGCCGTTCATTTCCCCTTCACGTCGGGCACATTCCCCCAAAGTGCTGCATTCTCACTGCAGTGAATAGCTGAGCCATCCCCCTCCCAGGGCCACCCGGACCCCTGCTGGTAAGCACACCCATACAGGGAAGAAAGCATCAGCACTGTGGGCCGTGAATAACACCCATATCATATCATGATCTGGAATTCATGATGCAAACGAGAGAAGGTTCATCTGTAAACAGGGAACTGAGTGTTTTCTTGAAACACACAATGTACAGGTATTGACTTTTTCCTCTTCATTTAAATGATTTTAAAAGATGTTGAATGTAACTACATTGCTGCGGGCTTAGTAAGCTGTTTTTTATTTGTGATTTGAACCTTTGTGTTTCATTTATGAATTATATTTCTGCTTTCTTTACTGCATTGAGTGTGACAAAGTGTGATTGAAACATTTAATTGATGGTCTGTCTCCTGCAGCATAAAAACTAGGAAGATTATATACAGCCCAACTGGTGTCAGTTGAGTGTGACAAAGTTTGAATCTCTCGGTTCCATGTCCTCTGTCTCCATTTGTCATAAAAACAAGGATGCCTGTGGGCATTAATAACTGGTGTCCGACTGGAAGATAACATCAGAGGTCAAGGAGGATGGAAGGAGCACATTTGTCAACAAACAAGGATGCCTGGGGGAGTGGGCATGGTACTATACAATGCTGTGCAAAGGCATATTTTACATCAGAGGTCAAGGAGGATGGAAGGAAAAGTTTGCCCTGAAATATTTTGGTACCAACATGTGATCTATGGTACTATACAATGCAGCAAAGGCATATTTTATATGTTAAGCATTCAGTTTCAAAGAAAAGTCAGCAGAAATATTTTCTCTTCAACACGGTGACCTGTAGAAACCATGTTGGCAGAATAAGGGTAGTTAAGCAAGCTGGAGTAGTCAAGAAACTATATAGGATGATTAGCTGACCAGATTGAGTTTTGGAATTTGACCATGACACTAGTGGTAATACCTCTACTCATTCTGACATGGAATCTTTAATGACCACAGTGTATCAGGACTTTGATGTCATCTGAAGCAAAAGATGACAGAAACAGATATTTCTGTGGAGGTAGAGGCCTTGCAGAAACTATGTATAGAGATTCAAAGGTTCCAGCACACAGAAAATCGACAGGGCTTCCACATCAACAAGCCATTTTCAAAAAGCTTTCAAAAAAGTCACACTACTGTTCCACACCACTCCTGCTGTTACCATGTGACTTCCTTCATGTTATGTGATCACCTAGATTTTCCTCCAAATGAACATGTATATGTATATAATGTATATAAATTAACAGTGATAATTCCCTCATCACATGGCATTTCTGTCTTTTATTGTTTATATTCAGTCTTATTCAATATATCTTGAAAGAGGTTACCTTGATAGAAACAGTCAAATTTTTTGCACATTGAAAGAAAACAGAAAAGTTCTGCTTGTTTAATGCAAGAGTCATTTGTCCATCTTTGCTTGGGGATATCCTTCCCCAGCCTAGTCATTACTACAGAGTGGGTATAAACAATACTACCATTAAAAGGGAGAAATTCAACAGCAAGAGTGGACCAGTCCTTGGCCCCATCTTGAAATTCCCTGCTTGCACACTAGTCTGGTGTGAACAGTGTAAATGTTCATCATGTCCCTGTATAAATTTATGTTTTTATTGGATCTGGGACTGCAGCATGGATCCCTGCTAACAACATGTCCTGCAAAATGTACCATCCATGGGGCTTCAAGGTGGCCTGTTATTGAGAAAGGGCATAAACTGAACAACCCCCTAAAGGGAAGACAGTATGTTTATAGCCCTCTACCACAGAAAAGAATAATAAATCACACTTCTGCATGCAGATGCATCTGAACAAAATACATGCATTGTTTTCCTTTGTCTCAAAAGTGTCAGCTGTTTTTGTATGAAGGATGGAATGTAAAGAACCTCTGTGCAACACTTGCATATCAATATGACAATGCAACACAACACCTGAATGAAATTAAACTATTAGCGGGTAGCCATTTTCAATGGTACCAGAATACATAAACTGAGGCATGTGTGTGGAAGAGAGAGGGGGAAAGAGAAAGATGAACAGAGGTGAGGGAAATGTGCACTCATTATTCTGAGTTGTGCTCATCGCCTCCTGCATACTCTGTCCTCCTTTATCAGGGTGTCCTCAGAATCCCTCTACCCGTTGCTAAGCTGTACCCCCACCACCAGGAAACTGCAGTCCTTCCTGGCACCTGAAGGCATAGAAGTCTATGTTAGGCATCTCTGTCTGCAGTCCATATCTAGCAATGAATCATGTAATCAATAGTGTAATCAATCATGTAATTATTCAATCAATTAATTAATTATTGAGTCCACCAATTAATCAATCATGTAATAAATAATATAATTAACCTGTCATGTAATATATTAATTAATGAATCAACCGTATAATTAATCAGCCAATCAATTGACTTGTCATTTCATCAAGCAATCAATCCACAGTATAGTCCATAAACCAACTGAAAAGTTATTTCATCATGTTTCACAATGAGATAGTCATTGAGTACTGTACAAATTTAGTGTTGTTTTGAAAAAAAGACATTTACAACAAAACATTTACAGTTTGGAAATACACTGTTAACTATAAACACAAGACACATAACAATGAACTTTAGATCTCCTCTATGTACCAAATTTATTGTCTAACTTTGACTTGCATCGAATGGTTGAAGATCCTTTATAGTTGTGATCCTTTACAACTTGATTGAGACATCTTGTGCAGTGATCATCTGAAGCAGGATGTTATTGGCATACTTCAGGCTTAAGCTTGGTTGTTGCACTCTGCCATGAAGACTGAAAGATCTTCTGACTCAACCAGGATGTGTAGTAAGTAGAGATACCTTTAGAGGGCAGTGCTCATATATCAATAAACAAACCATAATCAAAACTCAAATCTGACCTCATTTATATTGACACATACACATATATTTATTAGTGGGGACAGGTGAGCTAGATACAGAGGAGGCTTAACAGTATTCAGTATAGTTCAGGATTCAGTATGCTCTCTGGGAGCTGTAAGACTAAAGACAGATTTACACATTAGACTTAATGCAATGAACCATTATAACGTGTATTCTGTAACATGAAGGAAATTTTGATTTTTTTCAATTGTGGTTGAACTAACCACTAGTCTCTTGTTTTGTGGACAAGACAACATTGCGTTGTAAGACATTTCAACTCTCAAACTGGAAAGACAAAAGACAAATAACTACCTAAGCGAGCACCTACAGTGTTGTCTTTAGCTACATAATCTGTGATGGGAAGATTACAAGAATAAAATAAAATAGAAAACTGAATGGTATCAATGCTGATTCTGAGAGTGTACAATGTGTTCTGATACCGGATAAAACCTTGCCACTAGCTGGCAAGGAATGTAAGCACAGGATAAGGATCATTATCAGTTTAAGGTAACTTCTCTGTGTTGGCTGTTTGTATCTCACCTGCCACACCTGGCCTGTGGGGGACATAAGCGGACTGGTTCCTCTGACATAAATGTTCCTCATCGGGGAGCAGAAAGAACTGCTCACCCCCGAGTCCCCTGGCTCAGAGGAGAGCGGCAGAATGAACTTGTGAAAACTGCAGCCAGGAAGACAGTAGCACACAATGAACCAAATGGTGTGGAGCAGACGACAGGCCAGATCTCACCCTCATCTCCTTTCAGGAGCCTCCACACACTCAGACATGCTGGCAGAAATGCTTGTGTAGAAACTAAGGATGAGTTCCTCATTGTCTCTCTCAGAGACAATTCAAAAGTCCAGGAAATGTTTCTTTGTTTAGCTGTTTGCCATGTGTTACTGGAGCTGCCTGTACATGCAGGAGTGTTTGGATTATCAGCATTTTACCTTCCAATGATCATTTGACATGCATATCTGATAAGT
Source organism: Megalops atlanticus (assembly GCA_019176425.1). Lineage (NCBI taxonomy): Eukaryota > Metazoa > Chordata > Actinopteri > Elopiformes > Megalopidae > Megalops > Megalops atlanticus. The sequence goes on along the minus strand of CM032884.1, from coordinate 20,371,416 downwards.
GCCTGAAAGGCATTCAGATTTTGCATGAGAAAGGTCAATACCTGACCTGTAAACTTATTTGTTTATAAATTTAAAGTAGGTCCAACCAAAGGCTTTCCTTGCATTTTATAGAATGACCTTGGGGGCCACTTCATGAATATTCTGATTCACAGCTTTTTTCCTTAATCACTCGTGTGCACCAAAAGACCAGGACACACAGCACGCAGACCACCAAGATGGAACCATTCAACCAGAATAAGTACACTACTCCAGCCTAAAAGAAAATAAAACTTTTAAAAACCACACTCTGATGGGAAAAAATAACAGGTAAGCAGTTCAGTTCTCTTCTCGTAAGTGAACTTCCAAGGCTCAGCTGAGCAACAGGGACTGGGCTGTCTTTTCAGTGCAGATATGCAGGAGGTTGCGATTAAAAATGTACTCTCTGCACAGGCTTGCAAGCTGGTTCAGCTGCACATCATCTAAAGTGGGTCAGCACCCCCCCCAACCCCTCAACAGCTCACCACCCCTGAAAATTTCTCCTGTGTCTGAAAATATTTGCCTAGCTAGCTATAACACTTGCAGGAGGAGGATTGCTGCTCTCTCCTCTCCTCTCTCTCTCTCTCTCTCTCTCTCTCTCTCTCTCTCTCTCTCTCCCCTCCCCCACCATCCGTCTCCCTCTCATCCACCCTCACAAAATTAATCTGGCAAAATACAGATTTCATGATGTTGGGGGAAATTACGAGGGGTTGACAAATCATTTCTGTCCTCATGTTCCTTGTCGATGCCTTCTTCCTGAGGTCACGTGGTCGAGGTTGTGGCTCCTAGGCTCCGGCACGTGGGGGAATTTGGTATTCCGAGGATGATTCTGCCTGCAAAATTTATGAATCCATGGAGAAAACAAAATACTTCTCCCCCCAGATCACTTGTCATACACGTCATTTCCATCGTTATTATAAATAGCCAAGTTCTGTGGCCTCGCATACCATGACATGTTAATCAGTTTTTAAAAGCCATGAAAATAAGATGCTATGTGATTCATGATGGCCCACCAGGATCTAAATATTCAGTCTGAGGCAGACGTGGGTATGGGGACATCCACCTGTATGATACGGGGCGAGAGTAATGACAGAGTAAGACCCAGGGCTGTGAACATTAGGAAATATTGCAGACAAATGGAATTCTAACTACAGTACCTAAATTTTTATTGGAATTATAGTGGTGGACAACTTGAATGGTCATCAATTGTGTAAAAGAGCTGCAGGAATGCATAATGGACTGCATTGGATAATAGTCAAAAGAAAAATGGAAATGCACATGTAATAGAAAATATCAGACCACACTGAGACCATAATGTCTGACTATTAACTTAAGAGCTGGTGTAGTTCTGGGGACCAATCAGGAGTAAAACTGAATGAAAGACTCATTGAAATCCATGCACCATTTCCTGAGATTAGAAGTGAGGAAAAAACTATGATGCCTCTTTCACCTGGCCATTTACCCACTCCATCTGAAAATAAAAAGTGAGGAACAGAACCACAAAAGGACAACCAAAAATACAATGCCGCTTTTCAAATATAAAAAGATGAAAAGCCTTGGCTGTGAGTCTGCTGCTGCAAGTTGCACCTTGTGACTTGTGCTGCCAGCTGAGGAAGTGGCGTTGTTCCTGGGCCTGGTGTGACATTTCAATTTTCATGTCAAGCCATATGCAAACTAACAGAGGACTGACAAACAGCCCTTGCAAGTCAGTGCCAAGTTATAATTAGCCATAACATCAGTGGCAGTAATAAAATAAAAAATGGCAAAGTGTTTGTATGTCTTATGTTTTGTATGTCTTATGTTTGTATGTAATCAGTAATGAAATGAAATAAAAAAAAAACATTTTGAGGAGTAAGTCCAAAGCACAGACACACTTTGCAGTCCACAAAGTGACATACTGAAGATGACATAATCAACAGCTAGCGCTAGACATGCGCCTAAAAGTTAAACATTTGCAATACTGCACAAATATGCCCCAGATAAGCCATGATCCCATATTTGGACAGTCTTTTGAGGGGGTGGATTCGTTGAGCAGTCTGCACTTACATGCAATATTTATATATACATGCTATCGTCCTCTGAAATTGGATGGTGCACGCGCGTCAGCATTGATGTAGGATCGAGCATTATCTCTGAAGCCGGGATGCAAAGGGACACTCAAAGGCTCCCTCACCACAGGGCCTTAAGGACCACTCCGTATCATCTGCATAAGCCTGCAACCTACCCCTGAGGCTGCTGTGATCTTAAACTACTGTGACTGGGATGTAAAGGGAGGCAGACCATCGCTCGCACGCCTCCTTCTATCTGCCTCCTGTTACTCTAAGTCACAGATTCTGCTGACACAGTCCTGCTAGTGCAATTACCCAGAGCTCCGGAGACTCAGTCCCGGGCTTTCTCATATTGTGGATAATGATTCCTGGCAAATGGAGGACGTTGGAGCCCCCCGTGCGCAGAGGAGACAGAGATCATCTGAGAGGCGGTCCAAGAATTAGGAATCTGGGGCGTAGCGGACTTGTTGCTTAAAAGTCAGAGGGAGGAGAAAGGGAGTACTGTCAACATGATGGGAAGGGGGGTCATAGGAATCCTGAACGTATTTATCATTGTGGTGAATGGCGTATTCCCATGACCACCCCCTCCAGAACCTACACAAAACAAAAAGCAGCAGAACTTGCAAGAGCACAACATTTTTTTCCACAATGTAATTTTATTACATGTGGGAAATGATCCAGCTTGTGCATACACTAGACCCTGAAATATGCATTTGTTCAAAAAACATGATTTTTATGATCACTTTGTCTTCATTTCTGGTATGGAGTAACATGCTGTAATGTAAAAGGAATGGGTAGAGTCACTAGTTCAAGAGATTCAATCAAGTCCAGCAAGTCATCTAAAAAGGAAAAATCCTACTCAATAAATCCAGAGCAAACCCTCCCAGATTATGCCATTGCTTTATTACAACAAAGTCATTTTTCCTTAAGATTGGCTGGAGAGTTTGAATCCAGCTGACTATGTCCTGGTAATTAAATATTTGTACATCATATGCAAGCTTACACAACTGTCAGCCACCTGGAAACAAGTGGATCATTTAACCCATGCAAAACAGACAAGGTCAAACATTGTTATTTCTAAAACCACAACCTGAATATCCTCAAATTTCTAAGATTAACCCTTAGTGACAGCTGCAGTCCTACATGGACAAAGGGCACTGCTAGTCACTGATAAGGTATGGACATTTTCAAAGAGAATGCATACTAAGCCATTTTAATGCAACAATGCTGCAGATGACCTTGTTCTTATAAGACCATGTCCAACACACAGCGAGAATGCTGCTCCAGCAATGGTAACTTTTTGGGAATGAGGAGAAATTGTTGATGGTGGCAATTGGTACATTTCATAAAAGGATGCATTTTTAACCAGGGGCATGTGAAAATGCATCTTTCCGAAGGTTCTGCAAAAAATCATTTAAATCAGAGGACAGGCTTTGATGTGGCTTCACTATCCCAGATGATTGGGGCAAGGTCATTCAAGGTCAAGATCTTAGACCTGCAAACTACACCTTAAAAGCAGCCATGTAATGTGTGACGATGGTCCATCAGGTAATAAAGAGCCTCTGACCATTTTGCTGAGCTGTAGGCCCACATTCTACTGTAGGTGCTCTGGTTTCTGCAATTAGTGTCCGCAGCAATGAAATATCCTACATATAAACATGTAGATTACTGTAGTAATGATGTTAAAATCATTCATGGGGTTACACCAAAGACACCTCCATAAGGAACCTGCTCAGTCATTGCTCAGACATTGAGCTGTTTTATGTACTTCAGGATCAGACCTATAAATTTGTTCTAAGGATCATTACACTTTCCTTTAAGCCAGGGGCAGGCAACCCTGGTCTTGGAGTGCTGGAAATGTTTGTGGTCTACAGTATGTTCCATCCTAGCTGTTAATCATATAGTTGAATCAGTTAGTAAGCTAAATTAGTTCAGGTGCCCTTGTGTGCTTAATGCATCTATGGAACTATGTGATTAAGGGTTCAGATGGAACATAGAAACAGAAGTATCTCCAGAACTCCTGGACCAAGGTTTTCCACCTGTACTTTACTAGTATACTTTTAATATACTATTTACCCTTAGAAAAGTAACACATTTAATCTACAGAAAACATACACTTAAGAGCACAACATTACTCAGCGCAGCAATGGCATTAGTTTTCTCATGAGATCCATGTTGATATTTACTGGTTCTTATGTGGATATTAACCACAGGCTGATGCATTCTGCATCAGCATGTTTCCATGTCAGCATGTTTGCACACACTGTCTTGCACACAGCAGTTCTGCCCCCTCCCCTTATCAATAACAGAGTGCTTTATTAAGTTGGTCAAAGTGGAGACATAAAATGCCTGCCCTCTTGACTTATAATATTTTGGCCTTAATGGTAATATGTGATAATATAATGACTATGGTAGACTTGGTTGTTACCATTGCATTATTTTGCTCCAGATGTAATTATCAGTTTTAAAAGGGGAAGCCCCCAAAGGATGACAGAATAGTTCAGTATGTATATGATTTTCCAAACATTTACATGAAAATGGAGATCCTTACATTCAGGTATACTGTATTTCCCCAGTTTTTCAGACAGAAAAATTACTCTACCCTGGTTTCTCCTGGAATTGGCCTGGTGTAGTACATTGGCTAAAACAAAAATAAATCAACTGCAAACAGAATTTTTGTTTATTGATTCTTTATTATGAAGTGTGATAAAATGTCTGGTGTCATTGTGCTTACATCATTCAAATACTGGCTCAAAAAATTTGCTGTTTTTTTTTTATCCCAGAAATCTCTGGAAATAAGGTAATTTGATTCTTTACAGCTGTAAAAATCTTAATTTCCAAAGGTTTATTTACAAGACGGTTTGCAATAGAATCAATTCGTCATTATTTTTCTTCGTTATACAAAAACAGAGGTCGAGCTAATGTAAGTTCCTTCTACCTGAATCTATAAGATTTTGTGCTACTCTTTAAAGTCGGAAATGTCTAAAACGAAGTGCTTGAAAGATAAATCTGTGGGACCTCCACGTGGCTAAAACGAGGTGCCTTTTACGCTCGATCACGTGCAGGAGAGTCTGAAAACAGTGCAAATAGTCTGACCCGCAGAAAATGATACCTCACCGCTAATCTCTACCGCTAGCTCCCTTCCATGATAACGGCGGTTGTTCCCGTGTTTCGGCCTGGGTGAGCGGTCCACAGATTTGGAGAAATGTTCTGAATTGCTTGGAGCTGATCTTTCAGCACAACAAGCCTACATCCTAAAACTACGTTAAGTAAGAGGCAGGCAGTGCATAACCATATACCAAAGGAAGATTTTTGTCTCTTTTGTTTATTTATTTATATATATATATTTGTTAACCATTTATTCTCTAATACTACTCTGGCATTTTCCCTGATGTTGTTCTTCTGCTTGATTAATAAGAGTACTGGGTTGAACCATACCTGATTTTTAAAACTGCCATAGGTATTATTATTTACGTTTTAAAATACCATGCATTGAGTCGTTATTGCTCTATAGTTTCTCATGAGACTCCCGAGAAATATTGCCCACTGAAACTATCTAGATTTTGGCTAAATGAAAAGCTTCGTAAAATTGGCATAGATTAAATTTTTTGCATGCAGTACGTGGTAGCAAATCAATAGAGAATAATAATTCGGAAAGTGACAAATGCTTTGGCATGTTAATGACTAGGGGCTGGTAAAACAATAAAATATAAAGTGCAAATAAAGGCTCCAGACGGTGTAAAAACGGTTGAATGAGTAAATAAACAAATCAGTCAATCAATTAATCAGTTAATAAATCAATAAATAAATGATACATAAATAAAATTTGAAAATATTAACAAATAAATAAAGAAATGAATACAAAATATATAAATTTGTTTTACCTCAATGGTGAATACTTGTGTGATCACTTGCAGTATCCAGTAACAGAAAAGGGTTTTACCGTGTGAGAATTAAACACATTTTAATGTCTTCACTGAGTTTCGGCCAGACACCTTATACTCTAAAGGTTGCATTATGTGGACGCAACTGGAAAAAAAATTCAAGTTCATGCGAAGATACTTTTCCTCAGTTTATTATTGAAGAGAGTCGAGAAAATTGTGCTATCGTTGGGTTTCAAGGAAGAAAAAAGTGTATAGTCTTCAATGGGGAAGTCATGCTTCAAGTGGACTCAGAGGCGAGAACGCGCCTTTAAAGCAGGCGGACTCGTAGTGCTTGTTCAGGTAAGACTTTAGCGCGAAGGTCTTGTTGCACCGTTTGCACTTGAAGTGCTTGAAAGCAGAGTGCGTCTGCATGTGCGCGCGCAGATTGGAGCGATCTGCAAACGCTTTTCCGCAGTGTGCGCATCCAAAGGGCTTCTCGCCCGTGTGTGACCTCATGTGGCCTTGCAGTAGCCAAGGTCTGCTGAAAGCCTTGCCACATATGTCACACTTGTGCTTGAGGTCATGGGTCAGCAGGTGCATGGCCATTGCTGGCATGGAGACATACACTTTCCCACACGTGGGACATTTCTTGGCCATCTTGCTGTCCAGGCTTCGATGGGTCTGCTTGTGTCGGCTCAGGTTGGAAGACGTCGCGTAGGTTTTTCCGCACTCATTGCATGTGTGGCGCTGTATGGTCCTGGAACTGCTGATGAGTTTTCTCCGTGACCTTCCGTCCGTGATGAAGAACGCATCCACCGCGTACCCTTCACTCACTGCGTTGTCCCCGTTGATGTAACCAGATGTGATCTCCGACTGGGGGCTGTCCGGCTGGTCCGAATCCGGTGCTCCATAATCACTGGCCATGCCGTCGTAGAGCGGCTCGGGAGAGGGCACTTTAATGGCGCTGTCGTTCTCCCCATCATACACAGACGGGCTGATGTAGTCGCTAATGTATCCTGGTGGTGAAAAGAACAAGATCTTTATTCAATTATTCATATTCACCGGGGGACTGGAGTGAGAACTGTCTGCTTCATAGATGCAACAAGATATTTCTGGCAGTTTTCCCACTTCATTTCCCGACTACAGTGCTTCAGATCACCCCGACGTTTTAAGTCATTTACAGTAAAAGACAGTGGTGATGGTATTGCCATCGACTTTATCCAACGCTCTTCTTCTGCATTGCTTCTACAAGTCCATGTATGCCCTTTATTATTAATATAGTAAATCTTTCAAGGACAGTGAGGTGGGGGGTAATTATCCATTCAGCCATTGAGTTTCGTCAGCGGGGGTTGCAACTAAAAGAATAATGGTATTTTTTGTACCGACCTAAAATATAATACAGTACAGTAATAGTGTTTGCATCGAATGCATCGGGTGCAAATAACACTTTGAAACACAATCACGTTTTCTTATAATAGATATGATGCTCCTGTATGAGACATCGTGAAGTGATGTATGTAAAATAGCTGAAAACGTATTATGGTAGTAGAACACTCAAATATATACAAAGTAAGAGGCGTTTGTGAGAAGTTCGCGTGTTGTCAGAATAACAACAGCATCATTTAGAATTATTTTGTCAGTTGTCACAATGAGCTGAGATATTTTAGCAGTTATTTCATATAGAAAGACCCTGTTGCACAAATATATACGGAATCGACTAAACATTTTAGGACAACTGGGATAAAACAGGGACAGCATTCAGTTTCGTTGATTTACCCAAACTATAAAAATGCGGAAAAAAACAATTTACCTTTCTCGTGAAGCCGGAGACTGAAGTCGGTCCTGGATCTGCCATAAGAACTTTCGAGATCTGTTGTCGAAAAATCATCAAGCTTAACCTTTTTAACCAGGAAAGACCTTGGCATTTTTTGACGTTACCCCCCAAAACACTCGTCCAGTGCGAAGTATTTCTTTCTTCATGCAACGCCGATGCAGCCTCTACTTCGATGGCCTCTCCGTGGCGAGACTCAAGAGCGGACACAGCGCATACAGAGCGGACGCAAAGCTTGGGTCGTTTTGCTTGCCCGCTGCTCTTCTGCAACGGCGTACTTCTCTGAGGGAGAAATGCAAGTTCAGCACTGGACAGCTCCCTTTCAGAGGCGTGAGCATGTGGTTGCACCGGATCGCTTTTTTAGCAATGGAAGGTCCACACTGCCGTCCTCGTGCTGCCGTCGCCAAAAGGAAAGCAACTGCAAAACGGATGAGGGAATGGAAAAACAAGTGTTGATTACCTCTTCGGAACTGAAGACCCTCTAGAACTAGCACGTTTAACCTTCAGCGTGTTGTCTCGCAAATGATTACAGTCCCCTGGGTTTTCTTTCATGAGCAAACAAAAATAACTAAATGTGAAAAAACGTCCATCCAATAAAATGGTTCCACTCGCCGTCGGCAGCCTTCACGTCTGAAGGTCCTGGATTTCTGAAGACCGATCAGCTGTGAGGATTTATAGAGCTACGATCAGGTGGGAGATGGAGATGGAAGTGCTTAATTTAATCCGTCAGAAATCTCCCGGGAACAGCATTGGGCTGGAAGGATTTATTGATGCTGTTACTCGTCTCCCCTTTCTCTTTTTTGTCAGAGAAAATCGCCATGTTCTTGTAAGACAAGCTTTAAATGCATTATTATCTCTGTATTATTATGATTTGTAGTTGTATTTTCAATTACTTGTCAGTGTATTCATTTTGTGTGTTTATATAAGATTTTCTTTTGGAACACTGAACACTTTTATTTAATTGTGCAATATAGTTTTAAAACAGCTTAATACAAAGTCATTGAAGATAACGTATGCGCTGTGTAATTCTCTATGTTGACATCAGCCATTATCCCACGGTTTTTGCAATTCAGTTGAGCGTTAATGGTCAACTTTTAGGTTTTCATCCCTCCCTCTCAGCATTTTCAACAGGCAGTAGAAGCCCAAACCACTAAACCAATGTCTGGATGTGGCCTGAAGTTTGCAGGTCACTCCTCCACATCACATTTTATAAGCCAATGGTGTTCTCTTTGTACGAATGACCGGGGCAGGGCACAAGAAGGTCTTTTTAGTTTTATATTCCTTTATGTCCATATGTCCGTAATTAACAAATATATAGTGAAACCCTGTCCTTTGTTGTTTAAAATCAAGCTTTTTGTTTGTTCATACTTCGTGTTTATACTGCACACAATAATTTATTTCATATGGATTTCATATGTATTTTATCATTTACATCCCAACTGAAGCTTTCTTTCTGTTTTAAAAGCAGTATATTAAAAAGTAAGTGTAATTGTCACCACTGATGTTTATGATGTATTTTGGATGTCACATCTATTTATACTGTTACAAAATATATGGCAAATGTGTTACCACATGTTAACCTTTAAAAAGAATTTATACCTGGGTAATAAACAGATAGTAAACATGGAGCAAAGATGTGATAAGATCCATTTTGGTTGTTAGTATACCACTTTAGTGAGGAAGGGACTACATTTTATTGATCTGGAATTATAAATGCTAGAACCTGACCTTAATTAAAAACTAGGAATCTGACCATACAGCAATAATTAATAAAGTGATGGTTTTTAAACAGTTCAGCATGTGAAAAGTATTGTGTATTATACAGAAAATATGCCCGTGATTTGTCAATGACCATTTGTCAACAATACTTCATGGATAGCAATATTGTTATTACTGCTTTAACTGAATGGATAGCAATATAGCCATCTGCCCTATTTTTACACAGGCTTTTAAAGTAAAGTGTGACCTTTTAAATTGTACTGTATTTTGGCACAGTATGCTTCTTTTGGGGTGGGGGTGAGGGTTATAGTGAGTTCATGAGTCCAGCAGAACCTTCCACTGATGTAACATCATTGTTTCAATTTTAATAGTTGAACATTGTGTTAAAAATAATTATGTTTTATGTTGACATCTTGGTCCTTTGTTAAAAAAGACAAACAAACCCTGCAGGAGGTGCTCTATCCAATTAAAGGTGGAAATTCATGTACCAGATGTGTTCAAAACATCAATACCTTTGGGCATTTTATGCCCCCATACATATTAAATGCAAGACCTGGACTTCCATATGTTAGAAAACTAGAGCAAAAGACTACAAACAAAGTGTAGGCCAGTAAACATTATTACTAGTGAGTCATATAATGCTGAAACTTGTTTGCTCTTGCATTGAGTATTCAAGTTTTGTAGAAAGTGGACTGAATCTTATCCAATCATACCATTAAGTTTATATCTGTTATAAACTGACATCTACAGTGTTTGGACAGTTAAAGGTCTAAAATATTTTGAAATCTTTTTTGGCAGCTTACCGTTTTGAATTATGAGCTTGGAATTTTTATAATGAAATATTTTTTTTTTAATTTACAGACTTTCATACATACAGAGCATAATATTCTCAGTTAAATCATTAAAAACCACGCTAACAACATCAGGTATCATAGATGTTTGATGTTTGCTGGGCAAGTGGAATTAAATAATAAATCTGTTGAAGAGGAGGAAGCAGCTAGGTGAAGAGGAGGGGGTTTGAGACTGGTAAAGATGAGGATGATGTCCGTGTACACATCAGTATACACGACTGGAATGAGTTACAGAAAGTTTAATGGTTAAGTACTTGCATTTCTAAATTAGAGGCTCAATTCCTGCTGAAGGCTATTGCTCCTGCAGGTTTGCCTCAGTAAGGCACAAATCATTAATAAGTGAAATGTATGTTATGCATACTGCATTTTATTACTAAATCTGGCATTGAAAATTGTCATTGGGAAAGAAACTTCGCAAAAAAAAAAAAAAAAAAAATCCAAGGTCTGGATCTATTACAGATAATTGGCCTTAGAAAGTATTTACCCCAGCAAATCCTCTTATCTCAAGGCAAGACAACAAAAGCAGATTAAGTTCTTAAGAATGAGCTCAAAGCAACAGAAATTCAACATGTTTTCTTACATCTTTCCAGAAAATATAAATTAAGTAAACATGTATGTTATGGGCAAAATCTGTGTTCTGTGAGCAATGCTTCAAAAGGAATCTGATAAAAGAGGCAGACTGCTGTTAAGAAAGAATCCACACAGATTAACTGGTGAATCCACACAGATTAACTGGTGAAGAGACTGGTGTTCTACCTCACAATTCACACTGTGAGTGCAAGAGATAATAGTGTGTTTGACCATGATTATTATTTATCCAACCTAAACTGATACTTCTTCTGTTTGGGTGGATGATTATTTTAAGGATCTCTGAAATATGAAAAAAAGAAAGCATAGGTGTCTATTGGTGTAGAACCCTGACGTCATCTGTTGGGGCCACAGAGAAAATCCTGGGATCCAGAGAAAGTCCTGAGGTTTCCTGAAGGCATATATGGAGTAAAAAGTGTGGTATTGATGAGAAAGCTTCACTATTCAGATATGGAGAAATGCCCCTGCAGCTGTCCTTCCTAAATCTAGCATTAGTCACACTGCACATGATCGCATGGTTATGTTACAGTTGGTGTGCAGCAGTGATGTTGTAATAGCTAAGGAACTGAAAATTAACCAGAACCTTCCAGACTCCAATCATGGGTAGAGGAGGACATCATTTTTCTCCACCAGATGGCATACATTGATGGTTGTGTACACCTGTAAGTTCAGGAGTTCTGAGAACTCATTTTTAAATTTGTATACAGAAGTGGTTCCACACAACACTGTTCTAGAATAATGTTACTTTGGTTTTCTGTCTGTATGTGGAACCTGGTAATTCACTATTATATATACTATATACTATGCTATACTATACTATACTATACTATACTACATGTCCAGTTGACCCTCCCACATCGTGGGGGTTAGGGGCTCAGCCCCCCATAGGCGAGTTATAGTATTAAACGATAAAATACATTAATATTATACATTTATTTTATGCATTTATGACTTAATAAACTTTTTACGTTTCCTTTACTTTTCGTCTGCTACGCGTGTCATCTGCAGTGCTACGCGGTTTCCCGCACAAGGTCGCAAAGCTCCCAAAAAATTCCCATGTAATTGTTTGTTGCTGACCCGCGAAAAATGGATACCGCAATGTGGAAAGCTGCGATGTAGGAGGATCAACTGTATACTAACTGCAATGTATGGAAGAAGCATGGGAGAGATCAGACATTTGCCCTACCATTGATGTGATATTCAAGCCAAATTGCTTTTCCTTTTCCAAACCATAAGACAGATTGGTGTAAGGCCCTGCACCATCTGACTGAAGACAATGGCACTGCTGTTATACCCGTGAGCATGGTTCTTAAGTCACAGTGTGTCAGTAACTGTCCAATTGAATATAATGTGATGTATGTCAAGTCGCTTTGGATGAAGGCAAAGTAAATGGATAAATGTCTCTTACTTCTATGGAGAGCAAAACAGTAAATCTACACATAAGCAGAATTTCAGCACATTGGCACCAGAAAGTTACTGCTGTGTAAAAAATAAGATCCATTGGGTAAGTAAAAACAGAGAAATATGAAAAGATAATAACCATTATGGATTAAAACATTTCCAGAAAAATTGTTTGTTTTGTTTTAGCATGAAGAGCCATCAGCATGTGAACAGTAGAGGGACAGACTGACTGTATATGGAATATATACACTTGTAGACAATGGTGCAGTCACCTTGGTGTAATAACACAGGGACTGTCTAGACAATCCTTTCTTGATACGTGTTGAACACACCATATTAAAGTTGTCTCATTAGAGGTTCTCATGTAATAAAATCTGTTTCAGCTCACTCGTGCAACAACACTTCAGAAAGTGACACCGAGAGGTGCAGACTACTGTGCTTTGTCCCCTTTCCTGCATTGCCCACCACCCCCAGCTGTTGCAATAACAGAAAATATTGCTGAGTCTTATCCTCATCAGGCATCTCAGCACATACATACAGACAGAAGTGCTGGAGCCAAGCAGAAACTCTTTCTGCTTTCTCCCCCCTTTTTCCTCAATGGCTGTAAGCAAAATATAAATCATGCCGCATTAGTAAACAGCGGGATAAAAACATCCCTGATTTTGAACGATAAGAGGAATGTTCCAGAAGAGCTGGAGGGCTCCAAGATTATGCGATTATTTCGCACTCCTATTTACCCTCTTTTGAATAAGGTTGTTTGGTATTTCAGTTGATGCACACAAAAGATGAATCCAGAGACTGCCACTTGTTTTCAGCACAGGTAGTGGGAAAATAATCTCAGTGTTTCTTTAAGATGTGGTCAGAAGCCATCTGCCCCCTCTTTATTATATCCAGGTATACATATATAAATGCTACTCACTTAAATTTTATCAGGCATACTGAAGGACAAAGTGCATTGCTGTACAGCTGGCTAGAGGCCTGACTCTGCCATTATCCCACACAGGTGCGTTTGCTATGGGCACAGAGAGGTAGAAGAGCCAAAGCAGGCAGGCTGATTTCAGCGCAGTGCCAGGTTGGCGCAAGGCTGGCCTGTATCAGAGCCATGCCATCCCCTGCCCCCTCTCCTCACTCCAGAAGCTGGCACAAAGGCCTTGCCATGGGTCAGAGCTCTCAACCTCACCCCCTCAGAGATATAATTGTAGTTTTAAATTGCCTGGCAGGTTCTGGGCCCAACCGAGCATTTATTCAAGGGCTAGAAAGGGGTACTGAAAAGGTTCTGTCTCCCGTACACATGCTCACTCACACCAACACACACTGACACACACACACTCACACACACGCTAACATGCACAACAACAATGTAATGGATGACATCAGACCTCTCGCCTTACCATCTCACAAATTCAGAGTATGGACATCGCTTTATTTCAATCATTGAAATCGATAATTTAATTTTGAACAATGAAAAACAGTGATTCTATGGCTTACAGATGCAGACATTGAAACAACCATTTTGCAAACAACAATTAGATCAAAAAAGACAATAAAAGTCTTAAATATTTAAAAAGCATGTGAATATTTTTCAATAAATCATCCCCATGAAATATCATCGTCATAAATCATCACCATAACTAAACCCAAACAAAGGCAGGGTAAATATAAAGTGGTTTTATAAACTAATTACATTTATTTTAGTCACTCAAAAGTTTAGTTGAGGGAAAAGATTTGGAGTGTGCAGAGTGAGATCCTTTTAGAGTCAAAGTTCAGTTATGCTGGATTTTATGTTGTTATTTATTTTTATTTTTTACCCAGAGACAAATTACAGAATGGATATCTAAATCAGCAGACCAGTACACTGAGGTATGGAATTAGAAAGAAATCTATAAATTTGTAGACATTTTTTAGTCACAAAATTTAAAACATGCTGAACCAGGATTCCTACAGCAGCTGCTGTCAGAGAAATCAGAGCTGTTCTGTATTTTATTTCTCAGCTTTCAGATCCATGTTGTAACACACAGAATGGAGTGATGGTACTGGGTAGTTTAAGCTTCATGAACTTCACAATGGGTGGAAACACTGACTTGTATGAAGGAGAAAAACAAACACTTTCTGCTGCTCATAGCAAAACACTGTCATTTGTTCAAAGCAATGAGTCATTGATAACCCATGTTAGCTCCACCCGTTACATGGCTCTTGGAGCCTCATACATGATGCTGTCATCACTTTAAACCAGATGCAGGTGGACCATACTACAGCTCCACATGTCCCCCCTGCTTAATGTATTTATGAGGCCCATGATATCAGGCTGCTGTGCTGTCTGTGTTTGGGTCTATAGCATGCTTGTCTCTGTTCTCACAGGATTGCTCCAGAAACTGGTAAGTCTCCTGTGGGCTGCAGCGAGACAGAGCTGCGGCAGTACCGCTTACCGCTCCGCTGGGCTCTTTTCAATTAGCCAGCCCCATCCCTGAGCCTTACTGATGAGAGAGACATCATTTGGGATGCTATTCCAGCTGCTACAGTATTTTCCCTAAAGATAGGATGATTACGTATACAGGATGACTCATACACCTTGTATTTTTGCACATCATCTCTTTATAGAGCTGCTGAGGTACTATGCCCCACAGCCGTGGCCCCAGCAGGGATTTGAACTTGCAACCTTCAGGCACATGAAGGAACATCATTATCTGCTCACACAACAGCACAACTCATTCTGACTCCGTCAAATTTTTACACTACAAATGCACAAATGTTCACCGTCTCATGTTTTCGTATGCATTATATTCTATTGCTCCATATCATCTCTCCCTGGAGAGGGAAAAACTGAGGACTGATTTGTGATTTTCGATTCAGAGATCAAGCTCGTAGCATTTGTTCCCCTAAGGATTTTCACCCAACAAAGCAGATGTTTTGTTAACAGGAGGTGGGTGTATAAAATAAATTCCATATTCCATTATTCAGACCCAAACATATACTGAAAACAGAACCATTGATTTATAATTCTTCTCTATCTAACTCATGCACCCATAATGATGATATGTAAATAATGAAAACAAATAACACCATTTCTCTGATGAAGATGAAATATTTTAACCTTTTAGTGTGATCTTCATAAAAAATAATAATCAATGAATAACATTGATTGTATAAAATATACCAACCCAGACATTTCATACTGTTCTCCACAAACAAGTGAAGCATAATCATTTCATTACTCTTTGTTCTAAACACCAGCAGCCCAGGGCTTTGCTCTAACCTTTCTTATCCTCTTCGCTGTATCCCCCACTGGCTGAAACAGGTTACTAATTAAGGATATAATCAAGCAGCTAATTAAGGAGTGTCAGAGACCATGGACAACCTGATTAACATCTGCTACAGAGAGGCTATGCTGAAGTTCATCAGCCTGTTATTAAAAAAATTAAAAATACAAGAGCTGAAATCAAATGGAATATACTTATATATTTAGTTAGTACAGTTAATACAAGGAAGAATCCTTCAATTTCAGCCCTAGAGTGCCAGTTCCAGAATTTTGTGCCAAATAAGGCCTGAAATGGAAATGATCCCTGCTAAATTGGACCTCTTAACCACTCTGAGCTGGTCAATAATGAAAGAGATGATGCCTCATTATGTTCACTGACCCGTTCAGCTAAAAAAGATGCCAATACACTGTGTCTTTTTATCACAGGACATTTTTTCCTAAGTTTAACTGCAACGTTGTAACTTCACGTGTTTCACTGACTTTCCCAGTGCAGCTACCCTCAACAAAACATCAATAACAGCATAATGTAGTAGATGAAAGAGGCATTTTAATTTAAACAACCAAACTGCAATGTGCACTCCAATGCGGAAAAGAGGAGAGGTGAGACGTTCACACGTGTCCCCTTGAGCTGACTCGTAGCTGATTCAGGGCTAGTTAACTTCAGCACACGTGTTTGGCGTCTCAGCAAGCACAGCTAAGCTATACCCGCCTCCCCAGGTGCTGCAGGTGCCTGTGTAAAAGAAAGAAAATACAGCGAGCATGTTTCCATCGGACATATGGTACGCATTACAATGTAAATATCTCCCGTGGTATGACAGCTTTTGATTAATTACCCTAGAGTGAGATAGACTGTGTCTCCATTTACTGGTGGCTGTTAAACAATCTTTCCTTCAAAGGAAACCTCCTGCGCCACCAGCGCTTCTATTATTCCTTTATAGTTGGCTTGTATAGTGTAGGCTTTTGATCCAGTGGAACTGCAATTAATAGGTTTATGCAGGTTCAAATTAAATAATTGCTGGAATTATTATTCTGTATTGTTGATAAATGACGTCCAGCCTAAAGTAAAATTATTATTGGAATTAGTATTATTAATAAATGTTATTACACATTTAACCTGAATTGCTTCAATGAATGTACAGCTGTATAAATGTATAAAATTTCAAATGAATGTTATGAATATTGCCCTGGATGAAGGCTTTTAATAAGCTAAGAAATAACAATCATAATAATGTAAGACTCAAATAGGTTGGTATCATGCCTTTCAATGAAGATCATAAGGAAGGTTACAAAAAGGGCAAACTAACCTCAGCCACCACCACACAGCATCATCTATTTTGCACCAGATGAGCAACAACAGTATATTTCTATATAATATTACTAACACATTATATTTTATGCTTTTGTTTATACTTTATTTGTAAATAAAATACAATGTGTGAACAGGAGTACCTTTCTATGCACTATGACTTTATATTATATTTTATTATTATATTTTAATAACAAATAAATGGACATTACCATGTATTATTTTGTATGTGTTACTGTCTTTATGTTACTAGGTTCACTTAAAGTTCATTTAAAGCTGTGAGAGATTTAAAACTGTTGGTCCATAACCATGGTATGGAAATCTGAAATTTGTTTATTCTTCTGTCTCTTACAGCTGTGGCAGACTAACACAACACTGCAACCTTACAGAGCAGTATGCCTTTAATGTCTATATCTTGTCATTTGACCTTTCCTAGCATGTCCTGTTTTTTTATTTACATGGAAGGATCAAGATGGAGGGGCAGAGGGTAAAAATCAGTGTCAATATTCTCAGGGCAATGCAACGTTCGCTTATTGTTCATAATGACACCAGTGCTTTACACATGCTCTTTAACACACAAGCAGGTGGCAGCAAGCTGCACACCTCCCAGCTCTCATCATGCATTCTGTGCCTTCCCACAGGCTGCTGATATCAGGTTGGGTAAAGCGGCTCTGTTGAGACAATCAGCACCTATTCATTCTCTCTTGAATTCCGTGAAAAATTTCGCAAAGGTGACATCGGCGTAATCTCGGGTTAACACGGCTGGAGCGTCACACAGGTCTCATACCGTTGGGGGAAAAACAGCAGACGTGCGGGCCCCTTATCAAACCCTTGTAAGCTCCTCTGAAGGAGAGAGAGAGGGGAGCTGAATCACAGGGCCTGTGAAAATAATCGATTTCCCTCCCGTTGCAGGATGCGGCTCGATCTCAAACCGAGGGAGCAATTTCAGGAGCGACAGGACACTCCTCTCGGCGAAGCGACGCAACAATAGTGGCTGCCACGGGCAACAGAGGAACAGCTGCACATCCCGTGGTTCCCCCTTCAGAACAGGAAGCTGGATCCACGGGTCTCTGACTGACAGGCGTGCCAGACCGGTCTTTTAATGATGGGACTTTGTGAGCGGCCCTGTCACCGGCCCAGCAGAACACAAGCACACTAAACATCCCCGCACTGCCGTTATTGAGTTCATTACCTCATTACCTGCTGTGAGGAGCCAGGTGCTGGTGGACGATGACAGGGACACCACAGGGGTGGAATGGGTGGTATTAAGAGAGCCAAAAGAAAGGGAGAGAGAGAGGGAGAGAGAGAGAGAGAAAATCCTTTTCAATAGGCTGCTGATTTAAGATAAGTGATCCTCTTGACAGAGGAAACATATTCGTTTTGCCAGTTCTGCATAAAAGGAACACCCACCTGCTCCCAGCTCTTAATTGGCCCTTGTGTGGCTTTTCACGGCTCTTCAATGCAGCACTGTGTGGCACACTGAGCTGAGGGTTTTTGGGGAGCAATGGATTGTTCCAGAGGGAGATGGCCTTGAAGAGCTTTCGAGATGTTTATTTTGCCCAAAATTAACAGTTTCTTTTTTTTTATAAAATCCTCTTCCACTCAGTGCCACTCGCTGAAGAAGCATTTCATGTTGGGGCAATGTGTTCTTTCTTTCTCCAGCATATTCACTGACCCCCTTTTCTCTTCACCGCGCTAATACAAATCTGCCGAACAGAGAGTCTGCCACTGCGACTGACTTGCACGTAGTGGGTTTTTCAAACACCAGGTGGACAGTCTGGTTTGACAGGTGGTCTCTCTCTAAGCTTTAAACACTGCTGTTGAGGTTAATCCAAAATGTAGCCTAGATATTGCTTCCATTTCTGCGTTTGAAAATTTAGATTTCTTTGCATTTGTTTTAGAACATTCTCTTAACATTAGTCATTAGACACAACCCATGAGATACATCTATTTGGATTTAAGTGGCATTTTCATTAGCATATTTTTTTCATGGTATCCCAGTGGGTAACTTTAAGTTAACTACATAATGTGGTTTGAAATGTTTGAGATGACACATTTTAATTAGAGAATATAAGGCTATTTGCTGCAGGATTATGTCCTGATCTACATTAACCAATGGGTAGCAAGGTACATGAACAATACTCTAGGTTTCAGTGAAACGGAATCATAACTTTGCCATTGGCATGGGAAGGGAAAGAAGAAATAACATTGGGCAGTAAGTAGTTTGAACTACTAAGAGCATAACTGGCTTCCTGCAATTGGTGGTAAACTTTTTTTGCCCTCTTTAACTCTGAAGAAATTTTCACCAGAAAATGGTGCAGCATTGACTTGTCCTCTGTTCATTCTCTTCTTGGATGATGCTGTATTTGTCTTCTTGAAATAACTTGTGGAATCTGGTAGGTTTTAAGTGCTGATGAATTACTATTAGTCAAGGCACTAGACTGATACCGAATAGCACATAGGTATGTGCAGATAGCAGAGAGAGACAAACAGGAACAACATTCATTAAAGGAGGTGTTATTCCATCCAGTCAATCCACACTAATGAATATGTTGGCTACAGCACTCATCCAGTGTTCTCTGCCATTTCAGATCATGATGGATTCATCTGTTAAAAAAACAGGACATAAACATAGTCAGACAGGCAGCAGTTAAGTCATTTGAAGGATTTCCTTACTGACCCATTGCCTTTACTCAGCCTTGACCATCACTGCCCAGTCAACGCTGATCCAGGTGACCTGTGAATGCAGGAGCTCCCCACCAATCGCATGGCAGCAGTTGAAAAGATAATAGTAAAATCTTTTTTCCCAGTTCAGTTAGCCTTTAGGCAGCCTTGGACTGAAAAAGGCAACACCTGTGATGCGTATATCTCCAGCTCGCAGGTCTTGGCAAGCAGAGTGCAGATTGGCTATGTGTCAGTCAGCTTTGCACTACGCATAACTGAGATAAGTGTCCATAGACTGCCCCTTATTCCAGGGAGAAGCCTTGTTTGTTTTCCATTTGTCCCATATTATTCCAACCAATCTAGATCCTTGTGAAGATGTGTGCAAGAAAGTTTAGACAGTCTCTACTTCAAAACTGCATTGATTGCATTGATTGCAATGACAGGGCCATTGCTTTCTGTGCAGGCACCTAATGCAGGTAAATATGTTTTAGTGCAATCTGTATGTGTGCCATCGACAAAAATTATGTTTCATGCAGCATCCAGGTGGGCTGTCAATCACAAACCATACATTTTAATGAGAAACGCCTACTGCCTGCTGATTGAGCCACTGAATTACTCACTGATTTTGATTGCTCAGCCTTTTACACATACATTATCTCAGTATGAGATGGAAATTTTTCCCTGAACTTTTTCAGCCTTCCTTCAGCTTGTATGAAATGCAACCTGATGGAATGTAAGAGAAGAAAAGGAAGAGCAAAGGAGAGACGAAGGGTTGTAGGCATAATCTTTTCAATGTGTCAAACAGTTGAAGGTTTCATAATTGTAAGCAAGTTTGAATTATACTGCATTTGTTTTCTCATGATTTCCCCTGCCATAGCACAGTGATATATGCTTAGTGAGGAAAGTGGGAAATCATGGTTCTGCTAATTCTGTACCTGGCAACCATCTGGACCCATCTTGGATTCCAGCTTATCTCATCCACTCCAGTGTTTATGGGGCTTTGAAGAGCTTTCGGGCCTAGTATTCTCCTGCTATCATGGTTAAGGGGAACAAATGATAACTGTAAATGTGGCATGACCACAGCTGAACAAAGCAATGCCCCACAAGCTCCATCATTTCATACACACATATCTAAAATCTTCCTCAGCCCAGACCTGTAGCACCTCTCTCTGAGCTACAGAATTACATATGAAAACAAGAACACAGACATGCGTCACAGATCAGATCATCTTCAGACCTATACAGTGCAGCATTTTTTTGTTTTTGGTCTGTCTGTCTGAGGTCTACTAGAAATCCTTACCCATCAGTCAACTGTTGTACGTCATTGTTTTCCTCTTTATTTTAACGACAGAGATTTATTGAAGATTCAGATTTAGGGCCTAACGCCATTCTGAAAAAAGTTTTTGCTCTGCAATGCATGGCTTCTTTACGGGTGAACATTTGTTTTCAATAAAAAGTTGACTGTGAACATATTTAAGATTACAGATATAAGAAGATTTTTTAACATTCACTAATTTAATTCACTAAAGAGCTGCCCTCAACATTTCTTTCACAAAGGTGAGGCAAAAAGATTAATGAGTCACGTTAGCTTTGAGTCTTTAAAGTCAGGTCCTCAGAGTCATTACCTGCAAGAGAAACTACTGCAACAAACTAAGGGCTGCTGATGAGGAGAGTTATCTTTCCAAAGGGCTACAATACTGCAACATGAATAGAGAGCTAAGGAAAGATATAGGCAAATGTTTCCAAACGATGAAAATGAGACGTTTTAGTTACTTTAGTGTAAAGTATCATCCCTTAAACAAAATGTTACTGAAATGTTAGAACACAAAACTTGCAGTATGGTGACTGTATACAAACCACTTCAGATTTTGTTTAACAGTATACTCAGCTAAAATAAACCTTTTGGTACATTGTATTTGAAAAAATTACAATGCTGCTTCTTCTGTCTTTCATGTCTCATTACTTTGGTGCATATCAGCTGGGTTCTTGCACATAATCAAGTTCATTTATAACAAAGATTCATTTACAATAAAGAACTGGTTTTCAGATGGCTCAATTTCTGGATATATTTCCTCCAAATATTGAAGGATAGATGTAGATGTAGATGTTTATACAGAGCTCTAAAAATGTGAAAGAAAAAAACCCATATAGTATGAAAAATCTCTGAAAATAACAATATACAACATGTTAAAATCTATTTACTAGCCTATTTTGGGTTTTGGTGGATTCTAGTGAGGTTTACGGTATTTATCACCTAATGGGAGTTGTCTATTTTTGGCAAAATATTGGTTACCTGAACAGCATGATGCAGGTGTCTTTCAAGTGCTCCATGTTGTTAACCTTTTTGCAGCATTAATAAACTGGTCTTTTTGTAAATCAGAGTGATGCTGATTCAGAGATTATGGTTAGTTGCTGTGAATAGAAGGATCTGAAAATATTACATTGAATTACAGGCATTTAGCAGATGCACATATCCAGAGCGACTTCTAACACAAATATGTTTCAACAAATGAACAGATGACTTTACAATGGCCGATCCTGATATTTTTTTAATTACTGTCAATTTATTTCAATTTATATTAGCCCATTTAAATAGAAAATAGGCGAAATGACAGCTAAAAATAAACAGAATTACCATCAGGTGGTTATTTATGTACAGCTTTTTCAACCTACTTTTCCAGGCTTAAATGAATACTATTACTATTACTATAACTACTGTCATATGAAATTATAATAATAATGATGGACAGAATTCTGGATGTAGGGCCTTGACAATCGCTCCTTGAGAAGAGTCAGCAAGAGACAAATGTCACATCTGAGTGCTGCACGTAAACGGACTTTAATCGTTTCCTGCTTATTTAGCCCTCCATTCATGCTCCTCTGCTCTTCTATCCTGCTGTTTCACTGCTGCTTGTTCTCAAGAGCTCTCATCCCAAAATTGCACTGAAGCACCCATTCACCTTCTCCACAGTGGCCCGCTGTGACGACACAAAGACAAGCGCCAATATGCGAAATTACGATGAGGCCCCCATCAGCATCAAAAGGGAAGGCGGATATATGCACCCACATGCTACAGGCAGTTTGTCATCCCCGAGGAGAAGTCTTCCTCTTCTTTTCTGACCCATTTCCTCATCAGTCTATTATCGAAAGTTAAACGGTATTAAAAAATGAACAAAAAGCAGAACAGCCACCACCAACACATCCCTAATTTTTGTGTACCCTTATTTCTGGGCCGTGATGAAAAGGTGTGCTGTTATTCTCACTAAAACGGGAAAATTTTGTTTGGAATCTAAATTTAATTTAGTTGTGGAGGTCAGTATCAGTTGTAAACAAGCTGGCAGCCCCTAAGGTCTGACAGGCTGTGATAAGACCTTGGCTCCTGTTATGCTTGATTAGTAGCCTCCTAAATGGCTTTATTATGAAGAGCAAATAGACTCTGGAACGAATGCGTGGGACAAAGCTGGTATCAGAAACCACTGCCTCCCCTTGTCTTTGCAACAGAGGAAGAACTTGTGTGTGCATGTGTGTGTGTGTGTGTGTGTGTGTGTGTGTGTGTGTGTGTGTGTGTGTGTGTGTGTGTGTGTGTGTGTGTTCGTGTGTGTCTGCACTCATGTTTGTGTTGTGTGTTATTGTACTCACAGAGCCATTTGGAAGTACCCAGCCTCTTAGCGAGCTCCTCAAGCTGCTTGGTCCCCAGAGACAGTGATGAATGGGTGCTTCCAGGACACAAAGACCGGTGTGTGACAGAAAGTAATCACACATTCCCCCCTTTGTAAGCTCCTTCCCAAAGAGCTCTGATTAAAAGCTAAAATGTGATATTCCAAAATGAGTACAGGATTTTGAATAGAGACACGTGAACGCTAAACCATTTATCATGCAAGTGTTTGATATGGCATACCCTAAATTTTTAAATAAATATGTACATCCTATGCATCCACAGACATTTACTCTTTTTTGTCTCCGACATGAATGCTACTACAACATATAAATTGTAAAGGATATTCTATGTCGTGAGATAATTTTACTGCAAAGGTAAGTAAAGTGTGCAAAACGAGAGAGAAAGACAGATAGGCACATGTTCTGCATTTTTCTGCATTGTGAAAAATATTTTCCTGTAATATTCATATTAAAAAGGCAATTTTTAATCAATTTAAAAATGATTTAATTTCTAAAATGATATTTTAGTATTGTTTAGCAAATTAGACCTGAGCTCATTTTTATCACAAAGAAAAAAAGGCACATTTCTTTGCTTTCCAAACAGACATTCACTGCAATTTCTGTTAAGGGAAGGGCCAACATTCCCATTTGTGGCACATTTCCACAAAAATCTCTTTCAGTGCAAAAAAAGGAAAGTTACTTACACATGCTAACTGCTTCCTAAATTCTTCCAAATTAAAGGTAAGAATTTAGGAAACACTGGATAGATTTGCTTTGGAATAGTACTTGTCTAGTTTGTGAGAGGAATGTCACCCAAAGGAGCTTCATTTTTGGTTTCTACTGACTTACTTACTTACTGTATATTATTAATATATTTATTTTGGTACAGTATGTAATTGTTTAAAATAATACATTGGTAATAGGAAAACAGCAATAAATTTTAAATTGTGAAAATACCCTGTCTACCTGCATGCTCAATTGCAAGCATCTGTTCACAGTAGTGAAAAAAGACTCATGTCTTCTTTCCCTAACCTGGTTAGCCTGCAAAGCTTTAGTGTTCTGATGTAGCTTGCTAGCAAGCTGGCCACCGAGGCATTGACTCAGCCAGCAAGTTAGCTAGTGTGCTGTCTGAAAATAAAACTAGGTAGCTGAGTATAGAGCTCACTGGCTGAAAACAGAATACAGAGTATGTATACAGGGGTATATAGGGATAACAGAACCTGAACTTAGAGGAACACATAGGTGATAAGGAGGTTAAAAAAACCCAAAACAAAATAATTTTCCACTCTGAAACACCCAGACATTTCTCTCCTAGAAAACACTCTGCACCCCAAATGCCTGGTATTTTATCTGTCTCCCTTACCCCAATTTCAATCCATGCCGCTATTTAAACTCATAGGTAACCAGCTTGGCAATGCAAACAACACACAAAAAGACATCAGTACACTTTCCATAGATAGCACCGTCACTCATTCTACATGGAAAATAATTAAATTCATCAAATACAATGGACAATCCCAGGGCTCATGTAAGTTCAAATAAGAATAAACAAAAACATCAACTAAAAATTCAAAATGATGAATCTTTTCTAACATGACATTTTTACTAAGCCTGGCCTGCTGCCTTGACATGTGATAAAATGAGACGCTGTAAGACCTTGCTAACATCCACCTGGCCTAAGCTACAAAAGCTCCCACACAAATTAAAAACAACATTACCAGAAAAGAAAACACAGGTAATTATCATAAGGCAATGAAACAGTTCATGTGGTGACATCATTGTCACTAGTAAAGAAGCAACATTAAATCTATTTAACATCAAATAACTTCAAATCTATGTAATATCTATTATATACATACATGCATTAATTAAAATGCACAACCAAATATTTCACTTGGAGCTAGCACTATCTAGAGCAACAAAAAGTACAAAGTGTATCTAACAAAGCTACATGAAAGATGATTGCATCTAAACAGGCATTAAGACCTTACACTGTGCTTTCATACCTAATCTGTACATGCTTCAATAAGTGCACACAAGTGCCATACATAATACATGTAATACAACAAATTCCCATAATGAAACTACATACTGTAAATAAGGGAAAAGTGAGTTATGCTTGAAAGGGGCAGCCAAAATCCAGTCAATAAAGGTGGATTGCAGCAATCCCAGCAGGAGACGACCAGAGCCTGAACCAGGATCAGGGTCGAGCAAGCAGTGAGGAAGGGGCGGATTCGTTAGATGTTATAGACGAAGAATCTGCAGGCCCCGCTGATCGATGCTATGTGGATCATAAAGGTCAGTCCACTGTCAAGTGTTTCCCTGAAGCTGTTGGCAGTCTTGGAGGCCGACACAGTGGTTCTCTCCAGGGCGCTGTTGAGGTCATGTAAGGGAGAGGATTTAGCAGAGATGTGAAGAGGCTCAGTCTTTGCCAAGTGAAGCCTCAGGTGATGGTTAGACCTCCATGGTGAGACGTCAGCTAGGCTAGCCGAGATGCATGACGAGACCCGTGTGTCAGATGGGGGAAACGAGATAAACAATACAGATTCTACACAATTATCATCACTATAACAATGATGTGATTAACCATGGGAAGAAATAACAGAGCCAAGTGATCTCGTGTACAGGAAGAGCAGGATGGGGCCAGGCACAGAGCTCTGGAGGATATTATACAACAGTAAAATTTACAGAATGTATTACATTCCATTAAAGTACACTACATTGAGAGAGGGAGAAATCATAAGGTTCAGACCTGGAAGAAGAATGGAGTGACCTGTGGATATAATCAATAAATTAATTGATAACTAGTGTTACATTAAGAATTTCACAATGTTGCCTCTTAGATATACAGCACATATACTACCACTACTACCACCACAACTGCTACTACTGCTACTGCCACTATTAATACTACTACTACTACCACCACTACTACTACTACAACTACTACTACTATGACCACTACTACTACTACTACTACTAATAATAATAATAATAATAGTAATAATAATAATAGTAAATAGTAGCAGTAGCAGTAGTAGTGGTAGTAGTAGGAGTACTATTATACAAAGTGTTTTGCATTCAATTTGTATAGAAATAATATATCTAACTACCAGTAATTAAAAAGTCTTGCTCTAGTTCTGGAAGTGCCATATGATCAGTACCTGATGACCTAATGTGCAGAGGTATTTACCCCTTTGTCTTGATAAGACAACGTCTTCATTAGAGTGTGCCTTGGTGCACTGTAAGAACACGCTGCGGCATTGCCATGTTGCACAGAGACGGGGGTATCATTTTAATTAACTTCTGTGCTTCAGTTGTTACTGCAATTAGTGGTGATGGGCTTTTTTGCCCTGGGTTTCTGTACAGACATTCCCCAGCAAGGCATCCCTGGGGTCTACATCTGGATGTTAGCTTCTTTGTGTTTTCCATTTCTTTCCTTGTTAAATCTCTTAACTTTGTTTGCAATCTTTCCTTTAGTTATGTTACATTAGTGAGAAAAATAACTTGAAAAAAAATTGAAATGGAATTTCACAGCTTAGAGCAGAGGAGAATTATGTATAGACTATGGTACTTCTGTGTTTTATTTATTTATATATTTGGCAGATGATCTTGTCTAGGTTAACACAGCAAGATACTACACCCACCAGGTCACTCATGCAAACAAAAAAAAAGAAAAATAAAATCGATTCACTGGGATAAAATCATATGAACAACTTCCTCCATACTTCCCTTGCACTTATTTGTTCAGGTAGAGATCCTAATGTTTAATTTTATAACAACCCTTCTCAATTTTTTTGGATCTGCTGAAAGAATGACCTCTGTCTTTGTCTCACAGTTTAACCAATCTGTTATGTTGCAATAGTTGTCAGCTGATCCATCTGCAATATGCCAAAAATGCTACATTCCAAACACATTCTAGAGATGTGCTCAGCTAATTTGTTCTTTCAGATAAATAGCTCACTCTGTAAAGTGACAGCACAAAAAACAATGCAGCAAGAACCAGAAGCTAACGACTGTAGTGACACGTATTTGTTTACAGAGCATAATAAGTGGGTTAATCCCAAGCTTCCCACAGAATGGCAGTCGGAGCTGTCGGGGAAAAAAAAGACACCAAACATTCACTCTTAGCTGCCTTTTCTTCAGACCTTCTCCAGATGAAATGATTACCTGATTTTTCAACTAAGCCTTTGCTTGAGGCACGGAATTCAAGTGGCACGTTTCTTTCACTGCTGTCATGGTTTTTCATATTCGTGTCTCTTTGTGTCGAGATTCAGGTGGAATCGGGTATGAAAGTGTCCGTTCTGTCCTGAAGGCTCTCCTGTCACCTCAGGAATATTCCTCATTGGTGCACCGCACTGTATCTGAAATCCAGGCTTGTGCAGTATTAATGTAAAACATGAAAAAAAACTCTGTGTGGGTGTGTGATGTCTACCATTTTCTGTCATGTTTTCTCTTTCTCTTGTACATAAAAAATAAAGCATACACAAATGTACAGACACGCACACAAACACACCTCTGCACACACAAAGGTTTATACATCCATCATGTGTCAAAATACCATGCAGTTCTGAGATTGCCATAATTAAATCAAATAAGGCTTAGAAAAAGAATATTAACCCTTTCTGTGTTTTGATCAATTGATCAGATCTGTCATTGTCAGTGCAACTCCTACTGACATTATGAATACTTTCAAAGGGACATTAAGTTAGTAAACTATTATCCACAAAGAAGGTGTACCCACAAAAAAAAACATGCTCACTGTTCTTTTATGCTGGTAATGTCACTTATGCCATGGCTGGTACCAGGCAAAGGTGTCTTCCATAGTCCTGTGGTGATTATTCATACACAGAAAGAAGTGTTTAGGAGTGAGCTCTTCTTAATCTTACCAGTTATTGCTGTCAGCCCAGCAGGGCTTGGACAATGTGGCAACACGGAATAATCATGCTCTCTATTACAAACTGTCCACCTTCATCAGACTGAGCAATGGGACCCCTGTTCAGTGTCTTGTAGTAGTTAATAAGCAGTTCAGACATCAGAGAATTAATGGGTTAGAGCTCAGAAAATCAAATCTCTCTGTACACTTTCACTAAGAGTCAATATACAAACTGTTTGCACTGTTGTGTTGCTCCAAACTTATCAGGGTCAAATGGCTACACATGGTTTTAGGAATAAACCTGTTAGGTGTGAAATAATAATACAAAGAATAAGAAGAAGGAAATTCGTTTGTTTGTGTATTTGTACATGCATATAATTTATAGGATTTAGATTTAAAACTGTATGCAATTTCTAGGGTTTTAGAATAAAGGGGAAACATTTGTAAGTGTAAGTGAAGCATTTAGAGCAGTACCAAATAAAAAGCAGCTACTTAATGAAAAATAACTTGGCAAGACTGCAATTTGCTACTAAATCATTTACAAAGGTAACCTTTGAAGTAAGGCAAAAGCTTTAAAATACCATCAAAAGTGAATTGTTCAGTTTCAAATATGTTCAGACGTGTCTAAACCGATGTGCAAAGTTTAAATGTGAGATGTGCCAGAGGGAGAAATCAGGTGACTGGTCTCTGTGCAAGGATGATGCTCTGAAAAAGGGGACGCCAACAGGGGCCTCTCAAAGTCATCGGGAGCTGCTAATGTCCCAAAAGAGCAGCCCCGCAACTCCCAGAACCACACACTTTCACACCACAGGGAGAACAGATGTGTCCTGATCAGTCAAGAATCTGAATTTAATTTGCCTCAACCCTAGTAAGTCAGTCATTTAACTGAGCCTTTAAATATTAATGTTCGCCTTTTTCATGTCCAACTAAGCTCAGTTCAACTGTTCCACATTTTATGTGTAGTTTAACATCTTGCCTTGCTACATCTTTGATGAAGGGAAGTAGTAGTACTGGGGATTTGATCCCTCAAGAGCTTTTAAAAGATTTAATTTCCTTTTCTTTCCAATGCGGAGCTTCTAAAACTTGAACAAAACATCAATTAGCCTGATACAGAACTCATGAAGAGAGGTGAAGTAGGACATGTGTCGTTAACATGTTGACATTATTTTTCCTCGGTAGCTGTTATTGTTAATGAAATGTACTAGCATGTCTTTCGCAATAAACATGGGGACAATAAAATTTGTTCCTGCTGAAATTATCTTGAAAACCTGCTGAAATGCAGGACAAATCCAAGACCTACTTATGCATATATATTTTTATCTTGGAATAATTTAGCAGAAAAACAAAACAATGCTGCAGATGGCAGGGTAATTAGTTTACAAGGAAAGTACATTGGGCCAGACTGGGTATAAATATTTTTGTTTACTTCAGCTGGAGTTAGCTCTAGTAAGTAACATTCCGGTCCTTTCTAGGTCAGATGTGATGATTTGGACCTGTGAGGAAATGTACCTTAGGCTTTAGGTATGTAGGTAACAGACAAAATGAGCGTTAATTTGACTTTTAATCTATTCTTTTATTTTAAGTCATGTTATATGACATTTGTGAGGCATTCTTGCAGCTTAAAGGAACCTGTGTGGAGGAATATAATTTTTGGGTGTGCCTAGGCATAATGTTTTCTTGAGGGAGATCCTCCTCCTATACTTTTAACACCTCAGCCCTAACCACAACTATAACTGCAGTATATCCCAAACTCCAGCCCTAATAGTAACACATTGTAACACACCCCAGATAGCTGAACGGGGCTGGTTACACTTCAACAATAACTACAAAAATGATTACTTACACCTTTGCCAACAGCAAATCACTTTCAGATCTAAAGATATTTAACAATAAAACATCCAAGCAATTAATGCTGTTTTAAAAAGTGATGCAGAGGCTGTGACAATGTAGAGCACTTGAAAGGAATTAACTGAAGGGTATACTGAAGGGAAACAATGGAAGAAATCCCTGGAAAACATCATAAACATCAATAGTTTAGCATTAGTATCACATAAAGGTTGTAAAACAAATAACAAATTTCTCCAAAAATGTACTAAGTATTTGGAAATAAAAACCCAGGGAGTTGTTGGATATCAGAATCACAATCAACATTTCTTGGTCAGGCATGCTTCTACACATACAAGGAATTTTACTATATACTGTGCCAAACACACACACACACACACACACACACACACACACACACACACACACACACACACACACACACACACACATATACATACATACTCACAAGGGAAGTGACCCTTATAAGGCTGGTTTATAAATGGCCTGTATGCCCAACAAAACATTTTCTCTGGAGTTTTGTTGCTCATGGAGCAAACCTTGGTGGCATATGACTAGGGGGAAGAGATGCAGTAACCCCCCTGCTGCTGTTTAAGGAAGTCACCAAGGATTTGCTTCATGCTGCCAGTGAACGCAGGGTGAACCAAGGATTCTTTCATTTGCATAAACACTCAGAAAATGGGTCATTTAAATAATTAAACATGTATTAAAATGAATGGGGAATTACCGTTCAGACAGAATAGATTTAAATATTTCTATCCTTGTGACAAATGCAGTGCTGCAGCCTGGAAACAGCAGTGAGGGACACTCCAGAGAGGACCAAACGATATTGTAAGAGGAAGTGACATCATTTAGGGCCGTCTCACTTGGATTTCATACCACGATCTATATGAATACCAGAGTCATTTCTGGGTTTCTTTAAAAGGATTTGCTGCTGGTCATGAGTTCAATGTCAAGTTTCAGCTAGAATAAACTGTTGAATACTGTATGTGGAAAATTAGAAGTGAGATTGGATGATTGTAAATCTATATTCAGTCAACCATGTATGGTATAAAGCTTGCTCTACAACTACAGAAGGATTTTATGCCCATAGTTACACTGGTTTTATACTTGCCAAAAAACAAGAAACAAGTTTTACAAAAATTAAAACTGACTTCCAAAACTCAAAACAAATTTTATATGTAGATTTTAAATACAAAATAATAAGAAAAAATACATACATTGCACATAAAAAGAAAAAAAATGAACATATTTAAACTTTAAAAACATTTTACATACACTGTACACTTATATAGACACAATTCCTCCAACATAAATACATCATTCCAAAGACTTCAAATGTTTGTACATGATGTTCAGCATTGCATATGGGATTGATATTACTGGAATTTTAAGCACTTTATTTGCAATTTTTTTGAAATATGAGGAGCACAAGCAATGTCAGTGACAAGAACGTGCCCTTTTTAGTCTAAGATCACCATTTTGTCTGTAGTCAAGAATGATACATATTATTCTACTTTTACAACTATATGTAAATACATGTGAAATTCCTTCAGCCTTCATACAATCGCCTTTATCCACCAAACTCCTGGTTTACATAAGGATGTTTTCCATTCTATACATAGCAGAAATAAAGTTCCAGTAATTAGTATAAGGCGTACTAGCGTGAAATGATGAGGCTTATGTAGCAATCGCTGAGGGAAGCTTACGCCAGGTGGTCCCCTCTCTAGTCCTTTTTGTAGAGAGCTACAGTTTCAGAAATGCCTTTGTCAGCTTCCATCTATCTGTTCTGAGGGAGAAACCAGATGCTTCCACAAAGTAATTATTTCCCACGCAATAACTGTGAGCTGACAAGCTGAATGTGCGTCAGCTTAAATTGCCTCTCCTCGACCCGTGGTCCCGCGCCTCCCGGCGGATCGGGGTCGCAAGGTGCAGCTGAGGTCTTGGCAAAGTAACTTCGTGGTCCTGAACGTGTGGAACCGCGGGCAAGGGCTAGAGCCCTGTGCAGGCACTCTGCGTACCCGGCTTTCCGACACCAACTGCGTGGCAGAGGTGTTTCACTGCAGCATGGCTAATTGCATGGTAGGTTTTAATGGATCGGAGGCAACGCACCATTCCGACACGGCATAAACACTGTTCATTGAAATGCATAAGCAGTGAACAACATTTTTTTCTAGAAATAGACACAATGAAACTAATTTGTGAAGAGGTATCTGGCCATAGTATGACATGCATTTACAAAACCTTTAACCGTAGCTAACATTAATCTTATTAGTATCATTCTGAAACGTTTTTGCTCAAAGCTTTTTGAAAGACGGTGGTTGATTGCCATTGTTATCTTGAACGTGAACGGCTTTTTGCATGATTTTAGGTACGCACATAGGCTAAGCACATGACACGTTGTTTGAGAGCTCAATGTCCGAAAATTACACAATGTTTTAGGAAAACATTTACATGCACTTATACCAACTAACTTAGACTGGCATTGGATGTATTGCCATCATTCCTTCATAGAGGAAATACCAGATCTGAACATCGTGATATGGATGGTGACCTAATACACTCTGGGGCATATGGGTCAGTAATATTAAACTGCCAAAGTCAAAATTATTTTGGATGGATTTTCACTGCCTCATTCAGAGCATTGCTGTGCCTCCTGCAACCCTCACTGAGTCCCAGAAGGTTTGTTCAGGACTTCATCCAGTAAAAACAATTAAAGGACACTTGCAATTAACTGGTGCAAATAGTGTTTAATTACAATTTAAAAGTGGGTGATTTGAAGTTAATTAAACCTCCATTAATATGGTGTGTAAAGCACAACACAAGAAACTTTTAATGTGCTTTCCCCAAATTGAAGCTAAATCTCTGTTTTTTACCCTCAGATTTAAGCCTAAGTGGTATCCAAAATGTATCTCATTATACATATCTTCAGATCTAAACCACAGATTTCAAATGATATAAGTGATCTAAGTCGCTATTATTTAGTGAAAATAAATATTTAACCGTCTGAGCTTGTAAAATGAATATTTATTTTGAAAATAAAAGGTTTAAACTA
Source organism: Megalops atlanticus (assembly GCA_019176425.1). NCBI lineage: Eukaryota > Metazoa > Chordata > Actinopteri > Elopiformes > Megalopidae > Megalops > Megalops atlanticus. The sequence continues at coordinate 20,338,441 of CM032884.1, read as the reverse complement.
TATGCGTAGAAAGCACTTTTAAGCAGCCCTAACATGGACCTGCCATGAAATCCAAACAAGTCCCAGCTCTAGATGGTGCCTGAGAAGCCTCTTAGCATTCTCCATATATTGCTACCATGCACCATCTGCAAGACAAGTGCATTCAGCCCTGCAGCGCATACCGGCCCACTCTTATCTCTCATATGTGAGCCATACTCCATGTTGTCATAGAATGGATGAATGGACTTATTCATGTTGAGAATGTTACGTGGGCTCCGCAAACAGATGGCGCTGGAGTCAGAGACAGCAGAGCATTAATCTTACGGCGCTAGTGAAACCACCAGCCCTTTGCAGCTGCCGTTTTCATCATCTCATTCAGATTACAGGGATAGCAAGAGCTGTCATACCACAAAACTTTTCATCGTGAACTCAGACATAGCAAATCTTACTCTAGGCGGGACATAACAGGGTATGGATTTATTTAATTTGCCTGAATATTCTTTTCTCTTTAAGTACAGCAGATCCCTCCTGTAAGACAGTTTAAAAAAATAAATAAATAACAAGCCTGAACTGCTTCAACTGCCAAGTAATATAAATATAGAGGCTGGAAGTCAGTTTTATTCTTTTGCTGGATGAGCTGGTTGTATTATGAAGGTTGCAGGTCTGATTTCCAGGTACGCTGTTGGACCCTTGAACATGTACCCTTCAGTAAATACACAGCTTTATTAATTAATAACAATAAATGTTGCAGCAGTGTAGCGCAGTGGTAAGGAGCAGGGCTCGTAAGCCAAAGGTTCCTGGTTTGATTCCCCACTGGGGCACTGCTACTGTACCCTTGGACAAGGTACTTAACCTACATTTGCCTCAGTAAACATCCAGCTGTATAAAAGGATAACGTGAAAATTGTAACCTGTGTAAGTCACTCTGGATGAGAGTGTTTGCTGAATGACAATAATGTAATGTAAATAATGTAAAATGCTAGCTCTGTAAGTCATCCTGCATGAAGCTATCTACAAACTAAAAATGTTAAAATGGATTTTAACCAAGCCTCGTTTCAGAGTTATGGAGAGCCTATACGAGGCCAATACACCGTTCCTGCATTAATGCCGGCGTTTGAGAGGACGCAGCTCCGCCAAGACGGCCACGACGACAGCACAGCATTAATCTTACAACATTAGCGTACTCGTCAGCCTTGCAGAAGTCACCAGCAGCTACGCTGCTTCCACACCTAAGGTATTCATCATCTGTTGAAATGATTAGGATAGCAGTACATGTCACCCCACAGAACTTTTTTTTTTTGCTGTGGAAAGTTAGGAATCATAAATCTTATTTTAGGGAGAAACGGAGCAGAGAAGGAAGAGCGCTTCAATTTTTTTTTCTCATTAACTTGATGAAAAACCTGAGGGCATATTTGCACCATGGAACAATGAAATCTTCTGTTGTAATACCTGTGCTGAGAGCGGTAATATGATTCGCGATGCCAAACCATTACATATCTTATGATACTCATCCAAAGCTCTCCAACTCAATATTACCTGAATGCAGTGTCAGGGGACCTTACTATCTCTATCATACATTTCATATCTTTGAAATGTGGTATTCTAAAAAGGTTCAATATCTTGACAATCCTTTCTAGAAAATTGTTCTTTGTGTCATTATCATTAATTTTCATTCCTTCCATTAAAAAAACATTGCTGGTTGCAATGTGGAATCAGTGACTCAAAAACAAACTGGGGTTTTAAGATTAGCCCAGAAATGGCCAGTCACAGTTTGACAATGTCAGACAACTAACTTTCACCAAGCTGTAATGCTTGTAGAGGTGTCCTTTATTTCATGTGATCAGTGTACATTTCTTCACCAACACCAGTCCTTGCCCTGGAGATTCATCACTTGATTTTTCCACATATGTGAATACTTACAAATATGAATAACAACAATCTTCTATGCAGCAAAATATGAATAGCAAATGTGTTATACACAGTAGAAATGACTTCTGTTGTCATTTCAGTGGTACCAAGATTCCCAATATGACCAGTGTTGGTTTTCTGCTGGATTCTGACAGTTTCTCTTGACAGCAGCTTTCTGAGAGAGGCCAGGTGTTTCTTTGCCCTGTTTTAAGGACAGCTTCATCGCTGCACCCTTGGCTCCACCTGCCTGGGTCCCCAGACAATCTCATTGCCTCAGTGAGGGGCAAGGTGGGGATGGGCACTAAAAGCTCTGAAGCTAATATCCTCCCTGGTCCCGTACACTCTGTTCCTTTGTACAGGGGCATCCCCAAGAGAAAACATGCTGTTTCCTAATTTCATGCATCATCTGCAATCACTGTTGCACTGAGTGTGTGTGTGTACAGTTCAGGTGACTGAGATCATTCCCTGTAGCAATGTGGAAAAATGACAAGGCAGTTTGTTCAAACAGAATACGTTAGATTGTATTTTACTGCGTTGGTTTTGTTTTATATCAGAACATGTGCATTGAACTTTCTGGAGTTACAAAACCAGAAGTGGCTAATTTAGTTAGGGACCAAAAAATGTAAGCAATACAACCCTGCTTAACACCTCACTTTTTCATCTCAGAAGAGGTGAACAGGTACCATTTGACAGTTTCAGCTACTTTGCTGCCCTAGTGGTAAATAGTCAGTTAGTCTGTCAGTGAATAAGTGGCATCACTGTTTACTCCAGACTGTGAATAAAAGAAGGATCAATGTTTTATATGACAAAAGGAGAACTGCTTGGAAAAAAAAACATAGAGCAAACCTTTACATGATGTATTATATACGATCTATAAAACTTTAATGATCAGTTTAAATCCATACGACAAGTTTGTTTTTTTACCACCTTCTGAGTAGGAAGAGATGGGTGTCCTTATTTGTACTCTTCGGAAAGGAGAGGATTATCAGATTGATTTGGAGCAGCCTTGTGTTCACTGCAAAGTCAATAACAGCTCTGCCCGCTCTCGGAGACAGTGGCTGAAATACGCACGTGTCAAACTGTGCGTAAGGAAGAAGGCAATTTCTTTGCCCCACACCAGTCAGAAAATTACTACAGCATCTAAAAAACATTAAGGCTGTTAAACACATCCAGCCATCTTCTCTCGGTGTGTCACGCTGGCGTGTGGAACAATCGACGAGATCTATCACGGCTGAACCGCAAGCGAGTTAAAGATAATCTCATTCAGGTCAGCCGTGGACACAGTGTTGCTCCCTCCGTCTTTTCTCAGCTGTGGACACAATCTCCCTCTCTAGCCTCTCTCAAGTGCCAAGCGAAAATGAATGGCTATCATTTTCAGGGAGAGACGTGGGGTGAGCGAGAGCGCTATCCTCATTATAATGGCATGTCAATGCTTTGATGTGGAATGTCCTTCAGAATTCAAATGGATTACTGCAAAACAAAGGTGTAAATCTGCCTCAGCGGAGACCTCAGTCACTTCATCAGTGAAGATTTACTTGGTAGAATTATCAAACAGAATGAAACACTGTGCATGACTGGAACAGGTTTTTCTCCCCTCTTGATGGATGTCTTGACTTAGACTTTTTGGGTAAAGTTTCTCTTGGACAGTGTACATGCTGTGGGTAAAACCTGGCTCCCTCCCAGTTCCTACAGAGATGCAAAGGAGGGGCTCCCAAATGGCTCAACCAGCTAAGGTGCTTTGTTTCAAGCCCTGGCAGAATCCTACAGTTCAGACCCAAGTTTGAGCCTGAGCTGTGTCGTTCACAGAGACCAACCAGAGGTCTGTAACAGTGGAATGAAACTGGCTTTATCCTGCCAGGGTAGGACATATTTCATAATCCAGGGTTCCTTTGTTGCATTTCTCTTTGCACCTTGTCGCTCACTAAGTGCCTATGTGCTGTTCAAATGAGGGCAGGGAGTTGTACCTATGTGTTTGCACCTCTTTTTGGTGTTTGCTCCCGTTATGCACAAATAAAGGAATCTGGCTTTCAACCAGAGGGTTGCACTTTAGATTTCTAGGCTTTTAATCAGGAGGTTGCAGTTTAGATTCCCAGATGAGGCACTTTTGTTGTATCTTCGCATAACCTGTACTGCTTCAGTAAAAGTATCCAGCTGTATAAGTAGACATGCAAAAATGTTAACTATGTCACCCTGGATAAGAGTATCTCCTGAGCTAATAAAAAAATAACACCCAAGCCTCTCTTAAGCCTCTGAAGGGCTTGTCTGGCCCTTTCATCAGTGGTAGTAGTGCTGAAAATGGATAGGCAATGAGATGTTATCAGCACTCTGCAAATGGGCTGTCATCCATATTCAGCATGATGGAAGCAGGAAGAGCAATTGAGTTTGACTCAAGGTACATATGTGCCTGTGAGAAGATACACTTGATTACAGTGAAGGACAGTTAAGTGTCTTACACAAGGGAAACCACACTCTGGAATACGATGTGGCAGACTCATGACCACAGGGAAAGATACAGTTCATCTGGGATTGAGTCCAGGTGAAAAGTTTCCCTGGGTTTGAAACAGTTGAATTTATTAGGTTAAAGGGATGAGGAGGGCACAAATTGCCAATAGAGTGATTAAATTTGCCATGCATGGCAAAAATTTATTTTATATAAGTTATTTATTATTACTTATTTATTTTATAATGTCATTAGGCAAAATAAATAATATTTTTTTCTATGAAAATGTATTCCAATTACCTTATTAGTCTGTATCTGTATTTTTATAACGTTCACTTTAGCATCCTAAAAGATCTTATATTTTTTTCTTTTAGTGAGGTTGAACTGAGAAGTACTTCATTAAGATGAACTTTAGCTCCCCACAGAGGCCACTTCATATATGCATCCATAGTGGAATACATTTATGTGCAGTCACATTTTACTGTACCATTATCAATGTCAAGCAAACAAAGTCACTACAGATAATTTCATAGTTGGAACGAAACAACTTATATTGATCTGTTTTTGTACTGCAGATCCCTCAGAGTATTTAGAAACTGTACTGGATATGGAGTTGGCATGGACAAAAAATAACCTGAATATAATGATTTGAATTTGCCCAATGCTAGAATAATGGTACAACTATTGTGATTCTTGCTGTAGATTTTTTCACTACTGTTTCTTTAATTTTATTCTGTAATAAAACAATGAATTATCTGTGAATTATAGTGGTTAAACAACTGGGTGTGGGTGCATGATTTTAATCTGAGCTACAGCACTGTTGTTGCACCCTATGACTATAATACTGAGCACGTACGAGAGGAAAGACAAATAGAGTGAGTGTGTGTGTGTGTATACACATATATAGTTCAGCCACAATGGTGCATATATAGCCATCATGGTGTAAAGAAAATGAATACTTACAACACCTTCTGGAATCATCACTTTAATAATTCATGTTAAAATAAAATATGATTACAATAATCACTGTCTAAAGTCTGTTCCCCATCGTAATGGCAGAGTCATCGAAGACAACATTAATAATAGTGCACTTTTTTAAAGACAATTAAAAAAGAACAAATAAACATTGCATTTTAGCATTTTAGATGTTAGAATATTATCCAGCTGATTCCTACAGCGCATTTCTGTATGCTCACAGTGGAACTCCAGAACCCCTAAAGACACATATTAACAGTCACTTTCACCAGAAAAGAAACCTATGATAACCAGACTCTCCCCGCTATAGGCTTGAGACAGACAAACAAAAGAGTTAACGGATCACCTGCCCACACCACAGATAAATACATTTATAGAACACTGTGTCATTTCTAAGGAGGGAATAGACTGTGTACTGTGTAGTGCAACATACCATACAGTGATTAGAACATGTTTTAGGCAACCAATACTCACAGTGGCGAGTGACAGGCAGAGCAGGCGTAGCCAATCACTCCCACTTAACGTAACAAATATCCAAAAGTACCGTACAGGGAGAAACAGATGTGGAAATTTCATCTGGAAAATACAAGTCTTGCAGACAAAATTCAAGCAGTAGTGCATGTGCAATCCAATCTGGACGGAAACAGAATGACAAAAAGGGGGTATACAGGGGAAAAGAAGAGCATAAGACATTATTGCGTCATCTCTGCCGAAGCCTCTTAATAAGTCTCATATGGCACTTGACATGACGTCTCCACAGGAACGTCCATTTTGCCTACATTTACTGCCTTGGGTCGGGTGCTGGATGTATTTGCAGTGCTACATTAGGATGCAGTCAGCCAATCTGCTGCAGCAGCCTGCCCTATGGACGTCTCCCAACTGAAAGTCACTTCGTTATGGGGAGGTCACTTACTTACACATCAGAGAAGACTTCTGTCTCTTTAGGCAAAAACAATGTTGGATTCAATTCCCACAACACTTTCTCAAGATCTAACTTCCTGTGGATCAGAGGCTAGTTATTGCTAACTTATACAATGATCCCAATAGAACTTATTCCACCTACACATGCATGACTGAGGGCAAGGTGGGGGGAGTGAGCAAAAAGGAAAAAGGAAGGTAGGAAGACAGTGGAAAAGGGAGGGGATAGGGAGAAGGAGGAATGGGCAAGAACTGGGACAAGGAAAAGAGGGGTGGAGAAGGTAAAATAGGGAAGACAAGATGGAGCAGCTGGAAAGACCTTTAATATTGAGCTAAGGACAATATGCAGAGCTGTCAGCTATGACATTTTTAACATGTGGGCGAACAGAAGTCAGACCTCTACAGATAGCAACCAAAGCAGTCCTATTGCCTACACACAACTACCTCTGGCACACTTGCCCTATCACTGCTGAAAATCACAGAAGAGAGAGATATCACTACTTCACGTACAGCTCCGATAAGGCTGGGATGAGGCTGCCGCAGCTTGAGAATGGAGGAAAGGCGCAGTACACAGTCTTTGGTCACTAAACTCTTAGCGGGGTGATTCAAGTATGACGCTATAGTTGTTTTGTTTTTTTTTTTTCTTTCATAGGAGACTGCAGACAGGTCAGTCGGTGGTTTCAGTGGAACCGTCCCATAGCCTCGGCTGCCTTTGCTCGAACAAGAGGGTCGGGATCCTGGAGCAGCTGAACCAAACCTGACAAGACAGAATACTGTCACGTCAACTAGAGAACATTTACCTCCTTTAAAGGCTTGTTCTTAAATAAAACCTAGGCAAAGTGCTGTAACAGTCCACACTTTTATACAAAGCCGACAAGTCACACCAAGCATTGTACATGGCTATTTACCAGGTGTTTGTGTCTGTATGCCCAGCTGAACACTTTGCCTAGGGTTTGTTGTTGAATCCTTTTTGACTTATAGCAAAACTTGAAATTAATTCCAAACTGTAATTAAATATGCAGGAAAAATTCAAGGACAGATATCAGATAAACTACTTAAAATGTTTCAGTGAATACAAAGGTGCCCTTTTAGCCTGTATATTGTTAGTGGATGAAACTGCAAACAAGAAGGGAACATCAAACAGAATCACTTACCCTTTGTGAGACTCCCCATGTTCATATGTGAGAAGTACTCCTCTGGAAGATTTCCTAACAGAAAACCTAGAAATCATAATGGCAAAGCAAGTTAGTGTCTGAATGGATGCCACATTGCTGACATGAGTCTTTGAAGCATTCTAGTGCAAGAGAGAAGTTGGACTACTGTACAGCACAAGTAAATATAAACCCAGAAGTCACTGTTTCTGTCTGCTAGAGTAAATAGGGAGTTAGACAACTTAACTTGTAACCAGGAGATTGTGTGTTCAAATGCCAGGGCAGCATTGTAGTATAATGGTAAGGCTTGTAACCCTAAGGCTGTCAGTTTGAATCCTTGGTGGGGCATTGCTGTTGTACCCATGGGAAATGTACTTAACTGAAATTGCCTCAGTAAATATCCAGCTGTATAAATGGATAACGTGTAAAAAGTGTAAGCTATGTGAGTCATTCCCGATAAGAACGTCTGCTAAGCAACAATAATGCAATGCTAATAAAATCCCAGGTGGGGCATTACTTGCATACCTGTATTGCTTTTCAGTAACTGTCCAGCTGTATAAATGGATAATGTGCGATTAAAAAATATGGGACCCTTGGTAAGAATTAAAATAATAACGGGCTTTATTACATTGCAAAGTGAACAGGGTTATAAAAACAGGGGTATGTGCAGAGTACTTGGGAAACATTAATATTCATTACAGATACAGCTATGTCTCTAAGCGTGAAGACTGAATAAGTAATTAGGCCTATAATCCATAATTACAGAAAAAAACAGAAAGCAATATGCATAGTTCTAACTCAACTTCTAAATAATAATAAAAAAGCCTCAAAGCTCATATTTTTACTTCATGGTTAAATTTTGTGTGGCACGTATGGCACTACAGTAGACTGAATCAAAAAAGTCTACCTAGCCAACCTAACTGGCTTGGTATTGTAGCTACCTACTGTAACAAACTGAAGACTGCACATTCAACAGCCCACCATTACATTTTACATTAAAAAGTTCTTTTTCCAAAAGAAAATGCTGTTAATAAGCTGACTCATCATCCCAGCTGTAGGGAAATAAATAAATAAAAAATAAGCTTGTGCTGCAGAGCTGGTGCAAAGCAGCTATGAGCACAGCCTCAGCATGGACACCAGAGTGAGACTGCTTTTGCATGAAGTTTTCTCCCCCCACTGTCATAATTTAACTGCATGACTCAATACAGAAAGTCTTCCCTGGTGTCACTGGTATTGATTCTCTCCATTCTCATTTGCACCTCAGGGTACTAGATTGCGGGCTGGCTAAATTGCACAGTGCTTTTATCTGTCTCTAGTCCTCTATCGTGTATATTTGCAACATAACCACTGATGTGGCCCACACACTCCTACTGGTAGTTTCATCTGGTCATAACATTACTGTGAATTTGGCTGAACTAATCAGCCCATAATAGTTTGATTGAGACAATGATGTTATTGTCATTATTACAGGGTAATTTCTTCCACAGCCACAGTTTTAATATGATGGTGGAGAAATATGGATTGAATTAAGCATCTGTCCCACCAGTGGTGAAGGCAATAAGATGACCACTGGAAACCTCTCCCTGGAGTGAGCATCCTAAAGTGATGTTTTTAGTGGTAAAAACAGACACATGCACACAGATCTGCATCGTCTTACCGATAAACATGGCGGCACTAGCTCGAACCTCAGCCCAGTTGCTTTTGAAGAACTGGATAACGGTGATGTGGTAGAAGTTGAGCATGCCTGGGAAGTCTTGAATCTAAGGGAGGAAATTAAACAAATAAAACAGGCATCTCAGCTATTCCAGCGAGCACTGTTACACAGAGAACAGGACTGGAAAGCACTGTTTGTCGTTCAGTAGCAGTGATATGGTTCAGCATGGCTCAGTATGGTAGTGTGGGTTACAGTGGTTCAGCAGCAGTGTTGTGGTTCAGTATGGCAGCGTGGCTCAGAGTGCCTCAGCAGCAGCGAAGCGGCTCTTTGTGGTAGCGGGGTTCAGTGTGGCGGTGCTACTCACAATGTATTTGGTGAGGTCATTGATGAACTCGCCATAGTGCAAGCCTTTGTCCTCGTGCAGGTGATTCTGAAACATGGAGGTTATCTGCTCTGAGCCCACCACTGGAGCACACACACGCATGGCGTACTTACAGGCCTGTGAGGACAACAAAGCACATACAGAGCACCCATCAGTCACTCTTACAGGTCATTCCACTGATTTACTCACGAGAGGCCCTTATACAGGGCAGCTTCACAGCTGCAACTGGAGACTGAGGATTCATGAATCCCATAATGGCTGACTTTAAAATGAGCTGTGAATCACACACTTTTTACTGACTAACCACTCAAATGACTTTCCTAAAGTAATGACACGGATCCAATGAAATGGCTCTTCAGAACAGTACAGCAGTCAGTTACTGAATGTATGGTAGCTCCAACAGACTGGATTCGCATTTTTACTCATGTAAACACCTGGGTTTTCCCTAGTGTCATTATAGTGAGGTGAGAATGTAAAAGGAGTAGTGGGCCCTTATTCAAACCAATAACCTCTAGGTGCACAGTCCAGCCAATTACATTTTAGCATATTCTAGCCAATCTCTCATGACCATCCCCAGAGAGGACAAGTGCGGGACATTTCCTGCAAAACAGCATTGTGCTCAATTTTGAATGGGGTGCAACTGTTTCTGGGGACAGTGACCCTTGTGGTGCAACTGAATCTTACCTTGACAACTTGCGGACTGGGATCACTGAGGTGCAGGAGCAGGCTGACCAGAACATTGTGAATCTGGTCCCTGAAGACAGGTTCTCCTGACCCAAACTTGGACAGGTTACCCAGCAGGGTGATGGAGGCACATCGGATCTCGTCGTTGTCCTGTGGGTTAATCAGGGGTCAGAACGCTGCTACCAGCTATTGTCACAATCAAAAGTCAAAATGATGCAGTCCATGCAGTTATCATTCATATTTCAAAGAGTTATCCTAAATATTGATTTAGGGGGATTAGATGATTGTAAATGTTTGTAAATTAACTTAACCTTTATCCAATAAGGAAGGCTGAACTGATAACGCTGATAACCCAGTAATTTGGTGTAAGAAAAACGACAGGGAGGGGACACTACTGTTTATCTGATTTAGAAATGGTCAGACACCCAGACTGAAAGGGCTGTGTTTTGCCAGTTTTGGCTGATCCTTGTAAATGCCAAAGTCTTACATTTTAGGACCCCTGGAAAACATCTTATCCAAAAGACATAAGCTTATGGGACAAAAATAAGTAATGGGCATACTATATCCTCCTAAAGGACACTGTGTGCCTGTTTATGTGACAGTCTGAAATGACAATTCTTTTGTGTAGAGCACAATATCAAAAAAATGTGACTGAATGGTTTAAAACACTGAGCTTCCCCTGATGCTAAGGAGAAGCACAGACTGTGCCGGTGTGTCAGGAAGCACTCACGCTCTCCAGGAAGGGCTTGATTTTCATGAAGATGTAAACCACCAGCAACTGCACATTCTTCTTGTCGAGGTAGAGCAGGACTTTGGACAGGCCAGACATGGCCTCCAGGGTGATGTGCTTGCCAGGGTCGTCCTTCTCCTCCATGCCTGAACTCATAGCCGCTAGCAGCTCCTTGGCGTACTTGTTCACCTGCCACACGGACAGTCAATACCAATCAGTGTGTTTGAGTTACAGATCAATAAACTGAAAAATGACAGAGAAACAACTAGCTACCTAGTTAGCTAAATGAAAATGTCCACAGTTGTTATTTGTTTGTCAGAAGGATAAGCATTGCGGCAGTCAAAATTGCTAACTAGCTACGTTTCCATCAAGAAAACAGCCAAGAAAAGCACCAGTGATTCCTACTCATGTCTGCTATAATCCCCCTCTTCAAAGAAATGCATAAAATGCAAAAGCTTACTAATACATGGCATTCTAACTTACAAAGCTAGCTAGCTAAGTTTATCTGAGCTGTGAAACATCTGTCACACAAACATACTTAATCAGTTAAGACTGGAAGCACTGCAATATGAAGAAAACACTTTGTTAGACTTTTATATTGTGAACTATCCTTCTAGATCCATGAACCACAAGAGAGGTGGCAATACCATATGCTTTAATTCACTGCCTGGTATGAATGAATCAAAAGACTTTGCTCTCTATAGCAAAGCCTACGGGTGAAATCACAGAGCCATTAATATCACCACTCATTTTGGGGTTCATGAAGCCTCACTTTCCTGTTACTACTGCTCTCTACTGCACATCACCCTGGAGGGGTCTGCTGCCCTATAAATGAAAGATAAAAATAAGAAAACCTAAAATATGTATATGTATTTTGGACAGACTGTCGCACCCCTAGGGCTATGAGCGGCAATCCTGAGGCAGGATCAGAGGCGGAGCTGAGGCCTACCTTTTCAGGGGAGCCCACGGCAATGTTTCCTAATCCCCTGATGGCCAGCATGCGCACGGTGCCGCACGGGTCTGAGATTCGCTCCATCATGTTGTTCATCAGCACGTCCATCATCATCAGCTCCGTCACCACGTGGTGGTTCAGCAGCTGCAGCGACAGTCAATGTGCCATAAGAAGGGTCACTGCATGGCAAACCAACAGCAATCATCACAGCAGAGGGTACAAACACAGCACGGCACGAACAAACCACCATCACATCTACTGTCCCAAAATGTGAGCCCCCAACTCCCTCTGCCCCGCCTGCTCCCTCACCTCGGAGAAGAATGCGGTCACAGTGATCCTCTGACACTCGTAGATGTTGTTGAGAGATGGGCACAGGCCCTCCACAATGGCAGGGAGGCGTGGTCCTGCATGCTTCGCCATGGACCTGGAGGAGGTCACACCAAACACACACACACACACACACACACACACACACACACACACACACACACACACACACAAATACACACACACACAAATACACACACACACACACACATATACACACACACACACACACGATTTATTTCCCCTTATTTACATGACCTAGAGTCAAGGGCATACTGGTGAACTGCATACTGGTGTGCTTTGCCATTGGGGGTCATTTACAACCCAGAAAAGCACATGCTCCACATTCTGAAATGTTAAACTAAACTGATTACAAGAAGACTGGTAATAAGACTTGAGAATACCATTCATCTGTTTATTCATAGACCAAGCCTTGAGCAACAACAGAGAGCAAGAATTCGTAGCACAAGTTTATTTATGTGATATTCGTGTGCATTTGTCATCTACAGTTGTGTTAGTTCATAGACAGACAGGAGCGATCATGTAACAAATTCGGATGACAAATTTTAGGGCTGACAGGTATAATAGCAGTGGCTGAGGTTTGCATTCTGTAAATTAATTCAATTAAGTGGTGTTTGTCAAAGAAAACACAGGAAAGTGCTGACAAATGTCAGACAAGTCTAAAGAAGAGAAGAAAATTTCATTTTCTATTTTTCTTCTTCCTGCTTAGATAAACTTCCATGAACTTGTATTTGTTTGTTGATGTAGTGGAGCTTCAACCAGGACAAGAGAAGAGCATTCCAGCTATATTTACAGCCACAGTAGCTACATGAGGGGAGAGTGGGTGAGTGAATTGGGTGAAACTGCTGGAGCCATGTGGAGGGGTGTACCTGGCCAGCAGAGTGATCCCATCCACGTGCTGTTGGGGGTCTTTCATTTTCTCCCAGGCCTCTTCCACATCCAGCGGCTTCACCACCTCGTCCAGCTGAGCACGAGCCAACAGGATCCGCATTGCTTCCACTGCCACCCTGCCACCACGAGAACACCTTCAGTCAGACAACCCCTACCCATTTACATTTACATTATTGTCATTTAGCAAACGCTCTTATCCAGAGCAACTTACATAAGTTACAATGTTACCCATTTATACTGCTGGACATTTAATGAGGCAATTGTGGGTTAAGTACCTTGCCCAAGCGGGGAATCGAACAGGCAACCTTTCACGTACCAGTCTTGCTCCTTACCACTACACCACACTGCTGCTCAACTACTGCCCTTCTCTACTCCTTTCTACAATGTCACAATGCTGGCATATATTTAATAGCATTGTCTGAACAATTTTACACTGATCATTATGAGACATTTTCAAAACCAAAAATGGATAGCTCACTTACTATTCTAGTGCTTGTGGACTGTTATAAAAAATCCATTAACGTACATGTTTTAGCATTTTATCAGAAAAGTGAAATGTCTTATTTTTTCTGAGTTTCCAGCTGCCTTAAGCTAGTTCTACATGCCTTTGAGTAAAACTTCTCTACAGCTGAGTCACTGACTGGTGTCTTTCATGAAAATCAAGTCTCTTTTTGGTCGATGCTGATATGGTAAAAAATTGCTGTTATATGCTGATACATTAGCTCTCCATACTCAGGACCCTTAACACTTTCTATCCAGTCATACATTTTCTTGTCCATCCAAAATGATGGATGGCTTTATTCCAATCTAAGCTTGAAGTGACAGAAGATGAAGTCAATAAAAATTATGCTATTATCACACAAAAATGCTTTAAGTCCATATTTCTAGACCACAGGTATGTTAATGTCCTTCTGCATTAATTATTTGCGACCTGAATTAAACAAACGCTCACCCGCACACATCAAATGAGGCTGAAGGCTTGCCGGCTGTCTTCCTCTCAGGGCCGATGCTGTTGCTGTTGATGTCTTTGGGGAGCTGGACCCCGACGCTAGAGCCCAGCCTTACCAAAATGGCGCTGAAGAGCCGTGGAAACAGGTTTGCTACTGCATCCAGCGTCTGACCGTTCAGCATCATCTCTCTCAGGGCGCAGGTCATCTGTAACAGGTAGGAAGAAGGCCACTCCATGTAAAAACAATTCTGCCTACACACACTTTGTTTTTCGTGGATCAGTGAGGTCGGAGTCAAGGTCAAGCTCAAGTACAGAGCTAGGCAACAACACTAGACCCAGGTCTTAAACAGATGACTTACAAAGGAAAGCTTTAGTCTCTGAAAAAAAAAAAAAAAAACAGGGTAAACCAGTAAAGCTATTTTAGCTGCACTCTGCGAACAGACAGACCTGGTACAGGTGGAAGTCAATTCAAGTGTTAACCTTCAAAGTGACACCAGACATTTCTTCTGCAAACACAGACATTACTAACAGAATAACTTGGCTGGATTTTTAACGGCGCCAAAGACCCTGAGATCCTTCATGAATGAACTCGACAGTGGCAGATTCACTCTAAATTACATGCCAGACGAGGAGCTAAGGCGAGATAAATGTCCTTTTCTCCGCACTGCACTTTTTAGCATCTTGCTGTTCATCTTGCCCACAATGCAATGCTACTCACAGCTAAGGGGTGACTGGTAGCCACTTTGGTGCTGCCAGACCTCAGCATGGACTCCTTCTTGTCCACATACGGCACCACAACGTTCAGCTTCTCTATGATTAACTCCATGATCTGAGAGGCCAGTGTGCTGTCAGCACCGAGAGCGATCCACATCTCACAGCTCCAGCTACACAGAGAGAAAAAGGAAGGCAACAGCTTTCTGTCAATACATTCTCTAAGATGGCAGTTAATAATGGGTCATGTTCTTAATAACAGTAGCAGTAGTTGCTACCATTATCATCACTATCACCATTCTTATTGTTGTTATATAAATTGCGATTTGATATTCACTTATTCTGTTTACTTAGGAACTGCGCAAAAAAACCCTCATTGCTGCATCAGTCATTTGAGCATAGTATGTACCACACACATACTACTTTGACCATACATCATAAATTCCTTTTAGTGTCTACGTCCTGGTGTTAGCAACTCACATATTGATTTTCAAGTTGTTTACCTTGAAAATCAATATGTCATGCACATCTTGTTCAATGTTTTAGGTATGTTTGTATGGTTAGGTAATCTCTATTGTTTGTTTTTTTCAGCATGCATGTATCATTACATAATAATGATAATAATAATAATAATTATTATCTGGTGTGGTTCCTTATGAGGACAGACAGGTTTTCTTACCTCATCTGCAAAACAATTTTCTTTTGTTTTTTTTCCTCCACACCCTACATCACTCCAGTTCCAAACCATAACTAAACTAACAGCAAACGTGTGTGTTCACCCATTTTGCAGAGTGCTGCAGGTAAGCAGGTGAGCAGGTGTGCGCCTCACCTGTCGAAGGGCAGGGGGTAGGAGATGAGCGTGTTGACGACGGTCTGCAGGTGCTGGGTGGCCAGGATGAGGATGGACTGAGCCACGGCCACCTTCACCTGCTCCTCGGAGATCACCTGCAGCCGGATGTGCAGCACCTCCAGCATCTCGGGCACCTGGAGCACAGACACACCCCGCTCTCACCCAGCCTCAGAGTCCTCGCTGCCTGTGTGCACTCTGTGTGTGCGTTTGCCTGTGCGTGTGAGCGTGTGCATGCAGGTGTGTCTGCCTTTGCACCAATGTCTGTGTGCATGCAAATCCACGTAAAAATCTGGAATCTGCATTCAGACTAATAAGTACTCCTGTGGAGTCGTGTGTATGTGTGTTTTGAAATACAGCAACTAATACTGGAATATTATAGATCACAGCTGAAAGTAAACACAAGAAAATATGCTAAATTATATTGTTTGCTTATTCTCTAAGGAAATCAT
Organism: Megalops atlanticus; assembly: GCA_019176425.1. Classification (NCBI taxonomy): domain Eukaryota; kingdom Metazoa; phylum Chordata; class Actinopteri; order Elopiformes; family Megalopidae; genus Megalops; species Megalops atlanticus. The sequence continues at coordinate 20,322,471 of CM032884.1, read as the reverse complement.
CATGTTCATTTGTTATTCGGAACACAGCACAAATAAAACAGCACCCCCAAATGTAACTTTGACAGAAAGACAGCAGCATTTCTCAGTGTGCCTGCAAGTGTGGGTGAAAGCATTTGTGTGTACTGTAAAAACATGAGAACCTATGTAGTCGGATTGCATGTATTATGTTTCACCATGGTGACTTCATGGCTGTCGTGTTTTACTTCCTCATCTCATCAGGAAGCAGGCCTTTACCAGATCCTGCAGGCCGGCTCCCCGGTTCTTCAGCAGGGTGTTGAGGATCACGCTGGAGGCGCGGGAGCAGTTGGACTGGGAGTCCACCAGCCCCTCGAACAGCATGAAGATCAGCGTGTTCAGCTGCTGCTGAGGCAGGCGCTTACTGATGATCTAAAGAGGGGAGGAGCCTTACACAGTCACACACAGTGGGGAGGGGTGGGGGGAGAGGGTGGAGTCAGAGCTGACCAACTCCTGATTGGATACACATCCAGCATATCCAACATGGGCAAGGGGACTGTTTTTGTTTTTTTTATTTTACCTCATAATACTTATTAATTTACATAGCTCACATTATACACAATGTAGATTTATATAGCCAGATAATAACTGAAGCATTTCAGGTTAAAGACTGTACGCAATGTCTTTTGTTGCTATGCCACAGAGTGGGCTAAAAGTTTAAACAAAGCAGCCTATCCAATTTTGCTGTGATTGTTCATATTAGCAACAATGAAAATCACACTGCAAGTGTTACCCATGCTGTAATAATCATAATAGTGGTCAAGTTCCCTGCATCGCTACACAGCAGTGCCACCCTACCTTGGTGAGTTCGGAGCAGGTCCGATACAGAACTGCATGGTCAGGGTTGTTCAGCTTCTCACGCAGGGTTACCAGGCTCTCCACTGACTCGTCCTTGTAGTCCAAGGCAAACCCTGTGAGTCACAATCAACACAATCCTGCTTCAGCTCTGCTCACATCAGGAAACAAACACCAGGCAGGGATGTGGATCTTTTCACATGGCATTAGCGCATGGCATTGAGCAGTGCCACTCACAGAGCTGGAATCAGGCTAGCCCAGGCACAGCATGACTTATTTTCCACTGCGTGGCTTGCAGGCAGAGCTGTAGCGCATGACCTCACAGTAATTGCTAGCATGTGACCAGATCTAGACAACTGCTGCAGTCCAATGCTTTACAACTGCTACTAGTCCAATGCTACAGATTTCACCATCATCGGTAATATTGCTGTATGTGGTTGTATGCAAATGGTTTCTCACCTTCGTAGCGCAGCTGGATGTACAGAAGATTGTAGATGCAGTCTATTGCTCCCCGGCGCACTATGGGGCTGGGATCTGTGCAGCGGGGACCCAGCCGCCCCAGCAGAGCCCCCAGGTTATGGAATGACACCATGTTCTACACAAGAGACAGAAGTGGGTGTGTGACCATGTTATACAGATACAGGAAGAGGTCAGTGTGCAGCTATTTTGTATACACACACACACACAGAGATCAGTGTGCTGTTTGTCATGTGCAATATTACAACACACAAAACTGAATAGGGTAAGCATGTCACATGATTCAAGGCGTAATCAAAGAGTGGGTACAGGATTTGGGAGGGGGTCATTCTGGCAGCAGAGCTTGCCTAAATCTAACTTTGTCTCTGCTTTGCACTCCCCTCCCGCTCACCTTGACGTTAAGACTCTCCAGGTAGAAGTCCAGGATCTCTGCCATGGTCTTCACTGCCCTCTCTCGCTCGTAGTCACGCCCTGAGCTCAGCCACACCTCTATGTGCTGCAGGAAGCATGGGGAGGGAGGTCAATGCCAACACATTACACCAGTACCTTCACAGAGGCATCCAAGAGTGACTTCACTTCCACCCCAAAGCTGTGATTTAATTTAATATTAATCTGTGTAGCTCCAGGATGTCTGAAATAGGTCTTATTTTTGCATACTTTCCTTTTATGCAGCTGGATATTTACTGCCTAAATTTGGGCAGTACCAACAGCAGTATCTCGACCAGGATGTGAATTTGCAACCTTTTGCTTACAAGCCAACTTCACTACACCACTACACAACAAATGCCATGTCTGTTCATCCTCTCCAGCGGAGTGATTTTGTTTTATTTAAAAGGCAGGAGTTTCACTTTGTCTGTGGTATCTGAGATTCAGAGCTTTCCTCTGTGCAGTGTATCAGCTCACCTTGAAAATGCTCTGAAGTCCGTCCGGGCTCAGATCTCGAGCCAGCACATTCTTCAACAGATCCTGAAGCGCAACGAACGTGTCTGTATAAAGTGCCTGAGGGAAACAATCGCACTTGTTACATAGATCTGAATGATTTCTGTTCATTTTCTGCAACTAACACAGTGAATGAAACCATCAGCCCTCAACAAAATGGTGTCAACAAATAGCATATCTAGGCACAGCCACACTCACACTTCCACAGGGAGATGAAATAAATACTCTCTCTTGTTAAACGCTTACCCCATTCACCTTCAGTACCAAAGATAGCAAGTGAAATCTTCAGAATTGTGACAGCTCATGTTTCCCTTTTTGAAGCTGCGGTCCATGCCCTAAAAAGGCCCCCGTGGCCCCCCTCACCTCCTTCTGTTGGGGGTCCAGCACCTCCTCCTCTTTGCCACGGTCAGGGGCCTCCACGGGGGGCAGCCCATACACGCTGTTCAGACAGGCACGCAGCATGTCAAAATTCTCACTCTCTGTCAGCATGGGGTCCAGGTTTCTAAGCCATGAGTCAAAGGTCAAAGGTGAACACTGTAAACTTCTTACAGACTCACTGTGTTCCCCATAGGATATCCAGCTTTGGGGGACACTCACAGAATTGATTATGTTGCACATTTTTCATACTAAAATAGCCACTTAGCACTGACTTCAAAGATTCAATAAATTATATTGTGATTATCATTTCACAATGAAATAAATGAAAAAGAAGATGTCGCTTTAAACCCGTCTGTACATCTTAAACTTGACATTATATTTAGATACTCAACATGGGCGTGTCAGTTTATAAAAAACAAGTATCAAAGACAGAAGGAAGGACAAGCCGGCAGACCATGTGTCTGTGGAGAACAACAACCCTAAGACTTTACTTTGTGGTGTTGCTCCCCTCAGCTACACTGTATGTAGCTTTTGTATTCCTTTGATCTTTGATACTTGTTTTTTTGTTGGCTCATTAGGCTCACACTGTGAAAGGATACATGAGGTTGGCACACGTAGTCATGGCTAAATGACGAATTGGAGTACGCATCACATCCGTTGGCTCGTTTTTGATAAAATCCTATGACACAAGGAAAAAAAAAAATATGGATGACGTGATGCGCAACCAGAGGTCCCATCTGCAAGAAATCAGCACTTTTAAATCTCCAATTCTACGCAGCAGAAGCATTCTTCACACCCACTCTGTCAGCAGTACTAAAATGCAAGGATAACACAATCAACTCATAGCACTGCATTAAAACAGCTCCACTCAGCTGTGGCCCTGGATAGACAGCAGGTCTTACACCATTCTTTCGACTGCATTCATATTTTTGTCACTTAGCAGATGCTCTGTAGTGAAATGTAGTGAAAACTGGAAGACCCTGCAGATCTCCAAGACCAAAGTTGGGTGGATCTGCAGATATATCAAGCAAAGAATAACAATACTAATGTGTGAACCAGACATCTCAGCATGACTGGGCTTTCAATGATTCAGTGCCAATGACTCTACTTTGCACCAATCACAGTGCTTTGCTGTGGAGAAAAAAAGAGCTTTTGCTGGTTTGACTGACAGATTTAGACACAAAGAGTCAGGCGACAGCTTCTCACCATCATGACGCCCATGAGCTCCTGCTTGCGGGTGAACAGGTAGCCCTGTCGGCGCACACAGGTGCTGATGGCCTGGGCAATCAGGCCCACACTCTCAATCAGACTGAGCTTCATCGTCAGGTCCTGAGGAAGGTAAAGAACACAAACACACACACACACACACACACACACACACACACACACACAAACACACACACACAGATCAGACAAGCACTCAGTGTTTAGCCTAGCAAATCTGGCTGAGGCCTTGCTGTCCAGAACATCCCATTGTGCTCAGAGGGCTGACTGATTAGCTCAGAAGAAAAACTACCCAACTGCCTGCAACAGCGTCCCTCTACTCCACCCGAAAGTCCAAGCTTTTAAACCATTAGTCTGACTGTGGACCAGATTCCATCTCACTACAAGGTGCTTTGTACTTTAGGTAACAATGGATAAAAAATAGGTAAAATGTTTTTTTTTTTTTTTTTTTTTGGATTCGCAAAAGTAAACATGCAACTGTGGAATAAGAACTACAGAAATAAATGTAAAACTTAAAAAAAATCCTCCTTACTCAAATTTAAGTGAAAAGCACATTGCAGTTAGACTGAATCTAGTCTTAAATGTTAGTATGGCATTTGTCACCTGTCCCTCCATTCACCAAGGTGTCTTATGTCATAAAGTGCACCTTCTGTGATGATAGCTGGGAACCGCAAACAAGAAACCAGAGACTAATCATTCAGAGGTAAGAGTTCAATTCCAGTTCAAACACAGTAATCAATTCAATCTGCTGCACTTTAACATTCAGTTAAGAAGTAGCAAGCTGTGCATTCATTCATTTGAAATGCATTTATTTCATTCCAAAAACACTTGGATCTACAGTCCAGCACTGCCCAGTCATGTACAGTAGTTGTGGAGGAAGGAAAACAAATCAGAAATGACTGTAAGGAGCAACTGGATTCACCAGAGAAGCCCGAAAATGCTGCGCTCAGAAAAAAGAAATAATGATCACGTTTCTTGCTTAGCTGCAGAAGTGATTCAGATTTAAGGAAAACCTTAAATCTTTGGTGATTGTGGCAGAGACCAGAGCCTGTTGAAGGAAAGCTGAAAAATGCAATCACTGTAACAGGTTAGTGGAATGTTCTGGAAAGTTCAGAAATCCATCAGGTTAGTAAAAAAAAGTCGAAATCACAGTGCAACTTTCTGAACTTCTAAAAACACTCTGAAACATAAACCTGCTGGGTACGGCCGTACTTGTGCTTGGTAAAATGTGATGTGCACTTGCATAGGATTTTGTATCATCAATCAGCTTGTAAGTTTAAATGATTACAAATAAACATGATTATCTACTGTATATTAACCTCTGAGAGAGAAGACTACTCTCTTCCATTGACTTATTCAGCAATTTACATGTCAGCTCTCCCCTAGTTTTCCAGCAGTTTACAAGCCTCTTGCCACAAAAGACTGTGACTTTCTCCCCATTTGTTCCACTGGAACTAATTTACCATTGCATGAAGAGGTCACTAACATGCAAGACACACACTTTGCACAACCTCTTGTATGCTAAGAGACCAGTATGTTCCTTCCAGTGCAGAAAAGCCAGACTGAACACATGGTGGTCCCACAGAAGGATTCATTTTTTTTTTAGAAGTTCAGAAAATTGGTGCTCAGGTGCTACCCTGACACATGAAGATGCACAAAGCAGTAAACAGAGTTAAGATTTCAGTGCGGGAGAAGCAGCAGCGACAAGCCTTGAATTGGTGTCCTGTCACTGTACCTTGGTCTCTACTTTTATTCCCAGAACCTGCGCAACATAAAAGTAACAAGGAGTTTACAATCCAGGTGTGCATTTTTCAGCAACAAAAAAAAGAACACTGCCTTTCTTCCGCACTTCTGCCAAATGGTCCAAATGGTCCCAGCATCACATGAGGCTCCATCATAGCCCTGCGCTGGTGCAGAAAATCTGCAGCCGCCTTATAATAATATCCTTAGAATTGCAGAGTCTTAAAGTGCACCAAGGGGCTTTCTCTGAAACATTAGTTCACTATTTCAACAGACTATTTATTTGACATGTTTATATGACTAGGAGCTTTGATTCCCATTTGAAGTAAATGTGAACAGTAAGTCGAAGTTTTATAGAATTTTTTTCATTAAGGACCCCCGGGTGCCCTTTAAGATACAGATGAACCTTTTATCCCCATTAATGTGCAGATAAATTTGAGGACATTAAGTGGGTGGTGATATTAATAGAGTTAAATTAAAACAGAGGCCAACAGGAAGTGAATTAAATACAACATTTTATAAAAAGTGTTAGGACATTAAGAGACAGGTTATTAACCAGGTTCATCCGTTGCTATGAAAATACAGTAGTATATAAAACAAGTGTGACAAAACATTATTTAGTTGCTTAGATTCCCTTACATGAGGCAAAATAACATACCTCACATTTGATCCACCTATTTACACTTATAACCATGATTTCAAAAAACATGGGTTATTGGCAAAATGTGGCTTATACAAAAGCACATGTATTTACTAAAGGCCTACTGAACATAAATTCATTGTAACTCGCTAACACCCACATTTCTCTCCAAGATAGCACTGTAATCACTGCTGCTTTAGCTCTGTTGATGTGACTAGCACGCAGCAATAAAGTTGTTCCCTTTTCCACTGGATTTACAATTCTCATTTTCTTTCAGAAGAGGTAACTGCATTTGGACTGTTTTGAATAGCTTCCTGTAAATTATGGAGATTTTTCAAACAAATAAATGCATTTTTAAAAATAATTTCAACATCCTGTTTTAAGAAGCATTGTTCTCAGGGCTTCACTAACAGAAGCATGTCTGTACTCAAGGGAATATTCACTGAATTAATCTGCAGGCAAGTACCTTACTGGCATGTACAACAACGGTGCCTAATCTAGCATTCAAATCTGTAACCCTTTGGTAATTGCTTGTTTCCTATCAACTACACCACACTATAAACCAACATAGAGGTATGCAGAACCAGATTATTACAGGGGCCACAAAAGCAGTCGCAAAGTACAGAGAATGGCATCCACTCTCAATAATGTACAGTAGCTGTGGAATGTCTCATAAGTGTCATCCCACAAATGCACCCTGCGGTTGCATTCAAGTAAGTTAGTAATGGTTTAGCGCGTCATAAGTGCGTCCGATAAGAAGAACTGATCTTGATCAAATGACTCTTAAAGAATGTGACATTTATCCTTGGTCCTGCCTTTTTGAATAGAACCAAGTGTCTGATCAGCATGTTTGTACACCCCTGTGGCATCATCATTGGTTCCACAACATTAAGTCATCTAGCGGGATGCCAACCAAAGCACACTTACTGTTCCAGGGTCAGTATAAATTGATTTATAATGTGTAATGTGAAGCCACAGCGTGTTCTGACTAATTTTTCCCTGCTACTTAGGAAAAACATTACAACTGCACACCGAAATGCAGAGGTGTTTATTGGGCATTTTTTAAAACCAGCAAAATGCACCAATGAGTTGGACTACTTCACCGTTAATCATCTTTCAAAGAGGAAAAATAAATCACTTTATGGTCACCAATAAAACGAGAGCTACATTAAAGCCCCATCTGCTTGTTTTGTTGCCATGGATAATTGATTGACTGTGCACATTCACTACTCTCTCTGCTCCAGGAGGCTTGCTGGACATGACAGCATACCTTGGAGCTGAAGTGCTTAATGGGTACAGTGTGTGCGCCTACTGTGCTTTGTAAGCGCTTGATAGCAGAAGCCTGTCAGTGTAGCTTGGTCTGAAGTGCCTGCTAGGTGGGGCATGGTGTGGGGAAGGGCTGAACTGGTGCTTAAGTGCTTGGCAGACAAAGTGTGTGTTTGTGGTACCTTGGAATTGAAGCACTTGATGGGCAAGGCATGTAGGACAGTACTTGATGCTGGAGTGTTCGATTGGCTGGACACGGGGGACGGTGCTTTGGAGCTGAACTGCCAGATTGGCTGGGTGTGAGGGACAGTACCTTAGTGTTGAAGTGCTTGCTGATGCTCTTCAGGATGTCCGAGTCAATTCGTCCCAGAATCTGGTCCTCAGGGGCATACAGCGCCACATAGCCATAGCACAGAATCAGTGTGCTCTTCATTTTCTCCACCTCCACATCGTTCTTGTCCTGGACCCGAGGGACAACCCAAACATAGCTGATCAATGGCGTTTCAATGAGGTTACTGTCTGAGGTCTGTGGGAGTGAGGATTAACCAACACCATGTGTGCAGTTTCCACGTGCTATTAATCACTGCATCATATAAAATCAGTAAAAAAATTCACAGCCAAACACTGTGATTGGTTCAAATCAGTGAGTCATCAATAGCACAACTGCTCCACCACGTTTGGAGTTCATGAAACCACTCTCCAACTCTCTGTCTGCACATAACCATGATGTATTTATTTAAAATTAATTCTATGAACAATTTTATTCTCTGAGGGACAACTTTCACACAGCGGAGTCAAAACTCACCATATAGCAGGATTAAATCTACATGTGCATTGTACATTACAGTTTTCTTTCTTAGTCAAATAAAATCTGTATACAACCTACTTTGAGCAACCCGAATATTCCTGAGGCTTTCTTGAAGACATCTGATTTCCCAAACTCCTCCAGCTTTGCTAAAGTGCCGTGAAGATGGCTGCTGGCACATAGGCCAACCCCCATCGCAACTCCCTGCAAAACAATTTATCCATAATGCACCACAATAATAAGGCTGAAGTGGACATTTAAGCCTCACATTCCCAAATGATTTATCTACAACATTACAGTGCAAAAGCTTGCTATAACACAAAATTTCACAACCAAAAGAGAATCGTAAAACCTCAACGCAGAAACACAAGTTTTTGCAGCTGACATGAACTGCTTATAGAAATAAGCTCAGACTGAAGGGACTGCTTGTCACGAGACATATCATGTCAATGGGGAATTTAGTTGAAGAGATGCAGCACAAAGAGGCTGTGTTCTCCCACAGAACGAGTAAAACAGGATACGCACTGAGGGCCACAAGGGATGGTTTTAGTTTTCCAACATGAAAAGCTTCGCTTTGCTACAATCTGGGAAAGTGCTGTCCCTGGTCGTACCGAAACGTGAAATCCTGCACATTCACCAGACATGTTTTTTTATGGGCATGAAAACAATCAATTTTTCAGACAAGGTCTGGCAATTGTTATTTTTGGAGGGTCAGCGTATGGAAAACAACACAGACCAGGTGTCCTTTTATTCAAAGGAAGCTCAAGGAATCAGTGAGACTCACCGATCTTTCAATGGCATAATGGTGACGCGCGCCGACGAGTATCTCCTGAAGTTGCTTCTTGACAACGTCCTTGTTGTAGCACTGCTGCAGAGTCACGCCGATGAGCTTGTAGAGAAAGCTCTGTTTGGAGCAATCCAAAAAAACAAAAAGTCACAATTAAAGAGGGAACCTGTCACATGACCTGACTGGACACAAGGGAGAGGGTTCAAAGCTCAAGCTATGATCAATAAAAGAATGTAACAGACTCAAATTCAGTATGGTAAGACTTCTCTAGAGCCTATTCACAAAAAACTGAAAAACGTCTGGGAAAATTTCACCTTTCTTGGGAGCTAAGAGAAGTGTTCCATGTTGCTGTGACAACCCACCACAGAGCACATTTTATAGAAACATTACAAAACTTTAACGGTATAGTGGTGGATGCACCTTGAGAGGAAGAGTTATTCTTTAGGTGAGTTATATTCTATTAGGTGAGATATTTTTCTCAATTGAACACCTTAGTGTTACATACAGTAAGGCAGTCAATGGAGAGATAGAGAGATGCTGAAGAGGTCCTGTAGGTGAGGAGACCCACATGGAACAAACAGGAATGCAATTAATAATCTGACTCACCTCCTCTTCTGGGAAATAACCAAAGATGGAGAACAGAGATAGGTAATGTAGGTGGGGGTGTGGATAAACAGGGGACCCTTTCTCACCTTTTCCTCCAGGGAGCTGTTATAGGTGGGCAGATAACGTGTTGCCTCCGCTGCCAACCGACAGCTCCACTTGTCATCATCAATGGCCACCAGAGTTTTGGACAAGAACTGCATGCCAAATAAAACACGACAGCACATTCCAAGTCATTCTGTCCACTCAAAAGCAAACACACGCTAACAGGCTGCAATGGAAGGGCCAATAAAGCACCACTAAAAAGGAGCTGAGAAATGGCCTGCAAGGAAGCAGGCTTTCATCAACCAGTATCGACAGACCTCAAGAAGACTTCCCTCCCACGGCTTTCTGTTTAATGTTTCCGCTGTACAGTCTGTTCAGACAAAGAAAAAGAATGGGGGGGGGGAGGGAGAGAGAAGGAGAAAACAGTCATGTCACAATTCCAAGAAACAGGAACAGCTGAGAGAAAATAAGAGATAATGAGAGGAGTGAGGGAATGAGGGAAACAAAATCCAAAGCATGTGCACTTCATTTTTGTAACAGGAACTGCAATGTAAAATTTAACGCTGACATGAGCACTCTTCTCAATATTGGCTGCATTTCATCTGTTTATTTCAAATAGGCTGTAATATAATATATTGAACAGGACTTCACGACACCACCTCAACAACATCATGAATCGGATCTAAAAGATATGTTTTTTTCCATTACATTAAAAATGACCCTTAGAAGAAAATATATGGCTCTGTAGTGCTCTGCTTCAGCTATGCCCAGGGGTGTCCACGGTTGCACTTATTCCCCAGAATAGCTCTGTCTGGATCACATATGTCACAGAATAGCAGCCGCACAACAATTTCTTAGAAGAACAGACTCTGGGGAAAAAATCTTAAATAATAAAACGACACTAAAATAGATTTATTTTTTGGTAGTGTACGACTATGAAGACATTACCTTTGCACTACAAAGGTACAATGGTAATCCCTAATTTGGACAGAAAGGGCAGTTTCCTGAGACAGCATGCCACTCTGCACCCCACAGGCAGGGAGGAATGCTCACCTTCCAGGTAGCTCAGGAGCTGGGGGATCTCCGTGTCCCACACCTTCTCTGTGTTGGGGTGGATGTTGGGGCTCAGGACTTTCAGCAGGCTTAATGAAGGAGGGCCCTGGCCCCTCCCCCGAAAAGGAAATGCAGCATTCACCTAACAACAAACATTAAACATAGCATCATCAGCATGTAATTGAAAACACGCAGACTGCAGGCAATGTGTGTTTTATTAATGTTCTGTTTTGGGGAGAGTCATTCACTTACCAATAGTCTAGTCAGGAGTATGTAGGGTGAAGGAAGATGGGCTGAAAACAAACAAAAAAAAAGCTTAAAATATTTGTACACTCACGCTCCAAAATGTAACCATTAAGAAGCCACTGATAAGTTATTAATGACACAATCTTTACAACGATACATTTTTTTAAACAGAGCGTTCCAAGGATCTCAGTGTGGGAGGGGCATGTGGTGATAGCTGATGTTTCCCATTCCAACAAGTTAAGCTGCTACCATATCATTTGCGTTAAAGTTCTCCCTGTAATAACTGCATTTTTATATCAGCAGGAGCTTTAAATTACTTTTAAGTTCACGGATATTAATTTTACCAGTGACAGAAAAAGAAACCGTGGGAACAGTATGCTGGATGATCCAAGCAGATGGTATTAGCAAAGGTGATTTACACATACGTGGTAATGTTAGGTCAAGCAATACTTTCTGGGGTAACTTTTTTTTTTTGTTTTGTTTTTACAAAGAGGAAAGCTAGGTTCTCTTTAAGGCCACCTGTAAGAATGGCACTGCATTAATCTGGACAGCTTGCCTCTATCCACACACACATGCAATAAGACTAAACTTGACTGTGGTGGTACTTTGCTCGTTGAAGTCGATGATGAAGTTGGACTCCTGTGCAGCCTTCTTCTTGTTGCCCAGCAGTATGAGACTCTTGCATAGGGGTGTGGTTGCATTTGCGTACTGTACCGGGGTCAGGTAGCACAACAGAGAGGGCCACAAAACCTGGAGCAAGGAACGGCATATGAGTAGGCTGGGAACACAATCGGCAAACACCTACTGTGTGCCCAAAAGGCCTCAGGTAAACACCAAAGTGAGTGACTAGACCTGACGCAACACAAAGAATCAACTTGCAACTGCGGGAAGGGAAAGAAAGTTTGCGTTCATGCAAACCTAGTTTATGCTTTTTCTGACTGTTTTTAAATAGTTCTCTCTGAATGCACTGTACACCAGAGACTGTGTCAATGCTTTAAATGAGAACTCCTCAAGCAAGATCAAAGAGTTTCACAATTAAGGAGTCCTGTTCTATCAGGGTGTTGGTAAACTCCATAAGGAATATATTTTAACAAACTTCACAGAACAAAGGGTGGGCACACTGCACTCTTTGGTAGTGAGGCTGACGCTCTGTGGCTGGAGTTTAATGGGGATCATCTCACAGTACATCCAGACTCATTTAGACTGAGACAGCAAGGACTTTAGTGAACATCAGATGACCATTATGGCTCCACCAACTGGGTTTACACAGGTCAATGGCACCCTCTGGTATTCCTTGCAAAAGTTAATGCCTTAGTGTTTTCTGCAACTGTCATAACTTCCAACAATTAGCTTTTATGCACTCTGCAACACAGATGCAAACCAATATATATTATTAAGCTGAGATGTAATATTCAGCTTTGGCTTCTGTAGTAAATATGCATGATCAGTGTCTTATTGGCTTGTGGTGGCTGAGCAGAGTTCTCTAGACATTGCAAATAAAGATATGTGATACCAAAGTAAAACAACACTGAGAATTCAGAACAAACACCTCCTACCCTCCTCCCTTGCCCTACCCCTCCCATCTTAGCCCTGCCCCAGGGAGGACCAGACAACTCACGTCAGCTAGTCGGCCAACGGTGGTGGTGAAGAGATGCAGGGTGTTCTCACACATGCTCCGCAGCGTCTCATTGGTAACTTCCTCTGGCTCCAAGGGGTGACGCCCAGGCTGGACCAGACAGGTAGTCAATATGATGACACGTGATGATTAAATTCATCGGTTAACATTGTTTACTCACTATTGGCTCAATATCATTCTGAAATGCATCACAGTTCACGCAAATGTTTTATAAAAGCACACGTTTTATAAAAGCACATTCTTTTACGTGCAAGTAAGTGAGTGTGACAGTGTATGTCAGTGTCCATGTGTATGTAAAAGTACCTGTGTGTGCATATTTGAGATTTGTGTTTGTGCATATTTGATGTGTATTTGTGTGTGTGTGTGTGGTGTGTGTGCGCATGTGTGTGTGTGAGAGCGAGCGAGCGAGAGAGAGAGAGTTTGTGTGTAATGGAATGTATGTCATACCTGAGTGTCAGGGAGAGCACAGTGCTGGACAATGAACTTGACCAGGTTGTCTCCACCGTCTAACTCCAGGTAACCATGGTGAGCCATGGCACTGATCGCCTGAACAACCATCTTTTTCACCTGCAGGGGGCAGAGAAATAAACTTCACATTCAAAATGTTGAGGGACAGTTACTTTGGATGTCCATGAAACTTCTTGTTGCTGTTTGTCTTACAGGTTTTAACAACAGAAATACAGAACTCACACATTGACAGCTTCAATGTGTCAGCTTCCAAATTTAAAACATAAAATCTGCTCAGACGGCTAGTGATGATATAGTTAATTTAGCACATCTCAGTTACTGAGCAGACGCGAAGTATATTTGTGCCATTTTTAGCTTGGTTCTTCCATCTTCTGACCATCTGTCATCTTCAATGCATGCCTGTTGCTGTTGACTGGTTTCCAGACAGAGCTCAACTTTACCTTGTTGCTGTGGTCGTGTAATGGTTGTTTGATGCTGGAGAGAATAACAGGCTTCTTAGTCTCCATGATTGAAGCTATGACACAAGAATATACAAAATAATGTTACTTTATCATCATATTGTGTAAACATGTAATATTTAGTAAGTATAAGACGAAATATAACATCAAATCTTGCAAAATGCGAAAACTGACAAAATGTTTTGTGTAAGAACATGCCGCAAAACCAAATTACATTGTGACTCAGAAAAACCCTGGATAGAATGTAATATCAATTTTTCCCCAGGAGCTCCAAGAAAATTGCCTGCGCTGTTACTATTGTGACCCTCTATACAGTCCTTGTTAGCCCCAGGCGAAGAGGCATGTTCGTTTTGGGGTATTGAGAATCTTTGTTAACCCCAGTAGTTTCTTACAGGAGGAGTTGATGAGGTGTCTCAGAACAGCCAGGGAGCCTACGCGATTCCGTTCGTTGGTGTTCTCCAGTTTCTGAAGGACGAACACGGTCAAGCGGTCCGGAAAGGTGTTAGCTAAGAATAGGGGTGGGGAAGGCCTCGGTAAATAAAACAACTAATACACCTAAAATCAACATTGATGACTGCATGGCTGGTCAGGCATATATTCATATGCTCACTCATGATATATTCAAGCACATCATTACTCTAGTAAATGTTAGCATTTTGACAACTGGTCAGCCATTAAATATACAAAGGACATAAGCCAGCAAAGGAAAGTTGAAGAAAATGTGTAAAAACAACTTAGGCCTACTCATGGAACAGAGAGGCTTAATATTCACTACAGAGGGGTTTATGTCATGTGTCTGCACTCTTGTTAATGTGGTACAGAGTAAGCCCTACCCAGAATACTGAAACACCTCAGGACCTCATTGTGGTTTTTCACAGTTGGGGGGTTGCTGTAGTCCACAGGTGCACACACCTGGAGTGAGAAGATAAAAATCACTTACAGGGGAGTGTCTGCATGCAATTAAAGATCATTTCATCCAGTTTCCTCAAAAGCCATTTTCTAGCACTCCTTACTCTATGCACTCCTTGATATTAATTACTACATTACAATCTGTCATGTAGCAAAGGCTCCTAACAAGAAAAACTTATAAAGAGTACAAGGTGCATCTAAAAAAAAAAATTCATATAAGAATTATGACATCGAGATACTCATAATGAACAAATCTAATATTTTTCATGTAAGACTAATCATTTCATACTGCAGTACTTGGGAGTTTATGTCTGAAAATAAGCATCTTCCTAGCACCCACTATTACACGTGCTGGTTCAGCTCATGTGACGTGACGGGCTGTGAGCGTATGCAAACAAGCGGGTGAGCTGCTACCTGCTGGTGCAGTGCTAACAGCAGATTGTCCATCTGCGTTTCCAGCACCCGGCTACCCATGTTCACAGAAGCTTCCAGAATCTGGCACAGGCTCTGAGGGAGAAAGAGCCACATACCCGCATCACTACACAAAAACCTTCAGAATGTCATCCAACAAGACAAAACGGACTGAGCATCACCGCAGGAGTAAGATTTTACAAAACAAAAGGTCAAGAGAATAAAGTGACATATCGAACCGAGTGTTTAACAGTCACCTGGGTCTGTTCTATGAGGAAAAAGACATGGCAGTATGGCATAAAGGTTGTGGAAATAAGACTTCTACCTAGACAGCTGTGGGTCTGAATCCTCATCGGCCCAAAAAAAAAGACTGTGCACCCTTGAGCAAAGCGATCAACCAGAACTGCTTATGTACATTTGTGCATCTGTACATACTTCTGTTACCATTACCTTTGCAGAGCAGACTTTCATCCAGAACAACTTACAAATTTTGCATTTTACTCATTTATACAGCAAGACATTTATTCAGCCAATTCAGGTTAAGTACCTTGCCCAAGGGTACGACGGCAGTGCCCCACCAGGGAATGGAGCCAGCAGGCTTTGGCTTATGAGCCCTGCTGCTTTGCACCACAACACATTGAAGTAGTATTATTTGGGCATGAAATAAGTGATATTGTTCTTCATGGAAATGTTACTCAATACTGGTACTGGTTGGTCTGAAAAGCATTCATAAATTTCAGCTTCATAAAGCATTCATTCATTGCACAAAAGCCATCTATTTGGTATGTTTGGTACATCCACCTATTCACTTTCCCAGGGGTTCATTTTCTATTCTCCTATTCATTTCAAGCCAAATTTGACGTACACTTTTCAAGGTAACTACATAGTTACACCTTTTTAAGATAACTCTCCCTTTACCTATGTACAGAAAACATCTGGCCAGCAAGCAATACCTTTAATCATAGAATAAGGCCCAACAGCACCAACGTGCAATGGCAGTCCTCAAGACCAGAGTCGTATCTAGTTTCAATCTCAACCCTTAGATCTTGTTAAACGTGGTGCTTTGTGAAGCACGTTCTGCCAGGACTCATTAAACAGACAGCAAACAGAGGCTGACCTTGCTGATGATGTAATGCTCAGTGGTCTTCTTGTAGAGGGAGAGGGTTGTGGGAATGAGTTTGGGAAGCTGTTCCTCCAGCTTGTCGTGGGCCATCAGGTTACTCATAGGTCCCAGAGCTTCTGCCACAGTCAGACGCAGCTACAACAACAGGCCACAGGGTGAGCTATCCACAGTGCATACACTGATTAACAGACTATACATAAGTACCCACGGCAGACTACTGAGAGAGCTCAACATGTACATTGTGTAATTGCCCTCATATTTCTGTGATTTCGCATCTGATAAAGCTGACCAAGATAGCTGTCCAACACTATCTGTAAACAGCTTAAACTTCAAGTTGCTGTTGTACAGAAACTGAAACATGCATAAAACAATACATAAAGCAAAACATAAAGCAATCCTATTGGTCAATCTTCCTAAACATCACCAAAAGTGGTGCTACTCAGCTAAAATATAACATCATTTCACATGGTGATGAAAGCTGGATAAAGACTGAGAGCTCCTACAGCCCCCAATGAAATTCTGG
Source organism: Megalops atlanticus (assembly GCA_019176425.1). Taxonomy (NCBI): domain Eukaryota; kingdom Metazoa; phylum Chordata; class Actinopteri; order Elopiformes; family Megalopidae; genus Megalops; species Megalops atlanticus. The sequence goes on along the minus strand of CM032884.1, from coordinate 20,305,930 downwards.
GAAAATCACATGAAAACCTGCACACTACACTCACTGCTACTTTGTCCAGGAATTTCCCTTATACGACTAGAACTACAGCGTAATATGCATTCTTGACCTGACCATGTTTTTAGGACTGTGGGATTGCTTCTTTCAAGGCCAGGAGGCATGAAAGACTCTGGGAACACAGGCCTTCTCCATCATTTCAACAACAAACAGCTTGTTGAAGTGGACTAATTAAATTGTGGCTAATTGGTCTCCCATCGCTCCTCATTTCTCATACCTTGGTCTCCCTGCTTTGCAGCCAGCTGCCATAGAGGATGTCATAGGCAGCATAGATCTCACTGGAGAAGGTGTCCTTCCGAACCGTGGGGTCAGGGGCCTTGTCCAGGTTTGCTAAGTACTCCAGAATACTCTCACTGAAGCGACACAAGGCTGACACAAACAGCAAAGTTGCAAACAGGTCAGAGGCTTTCCCAAATAGCCTACTATAGCAACACAGGCTGTAGTATGCCTACATTACATTACACAACACTATTGGCATTTAGCAGACACTCTTATCCAGAGTGATTTACATAGGTTAAAATTTTTTATGTTACCCATTTATACAGCTAGATATTTACTGAGGCAAGTCTGGCTTGAGTACCTTGCCCAAGGGAACAAAAGTAGTGCCCCCGTGGGGAATCGTACCAGCAACCTTTCGGTTACCAGTCCTGTTCCTCATCACTATGCTAACCTACCACTACGCTACACTGTCGTGGTTTCCTCCGTTACAGTATGTTAAACATGCCCTCATGGTCTTCTCTGTGTACTGTATGTTAAAAATGTCCCTATGCCATTCTCTGCGACGGTATGATAAACATGACGCCCTGCCGTTCTCTGTTACAGTGCGTTAAACTTGTCCCTTTGCCATTTTCTACCACTGCAGACTGTGTATGCTGCTATTCCTACCTGAGGAGAAGACCAACTTCATGTTGTCTTGCTTGACCATGCTCAGCATTGGTAACATGGTGCCCAGGATGGCATTGAGGAAAGGCACCATGCCATAGACTGAAATGAAGAACACAACCTATCGTGAGCATGCCCAACTGTTGTCATTTCATTCAAATTTCTCAAAAAAGATCACAAACCATTTCTCAAGCGCTTCTCACACTGGCTTTTCTAATTGCAGAATTGGACCCAAGCAAGTATGATCTGGAGGCAAATCTGGCTGTCCCCAGTACAGCAAGGCTGTGTTTTGATTACAGTACCCACAACCAGCGTTGCAGCACATGTTATTATTCAAGCACAACTGTTATGTTCCCTTTAAAAACAGTCTCTGACTACCATAAGGAAGAAAACCCTTTCACTTCTGTTTTTGACCATAATACACCAACAGTGACAACAATAAAAATGAAGTCAATTCACCATGAACTTGTGAAAGGTATTTCAGCTACATTTGTCCTGGATACAACTGTATTGGCAAATAGCTGCTTTGGTTGATAACAGCACTTTATTGCAGTCAATTATTGTAGTGAAATATTTTCATACCGTTAGAATCAGAGAGACTTGCTAATGTTTGGACCACAAAGAAATGAGGCAACACCCCAGGCTGGAATTTGCTGAGGATTTCCTCCATTATGTCATTGATATGCTTATTGCCCACAGCAACCAAGATATTGCTAGCTGCCTGTTGCCAATCAGGTACCACCTCCTGCATGAGGAAAAAACATAAATAAGGATAAAAAGTTAATGATGAGTATTTATTGTATTTAAAACCGGTATATGCATGGACATCAATAAATCACAGCATCTGTTATTAAATGCACATTTCTTAAAGGGCCATGGTGCCAGACTGAAAGCTGACTGCACATAAGATCATTTTTTTAACCTCTCTGGTGATAGACAGAAATACCATAAAACAGGAGTAGTCAAGTACGGAACATGCCAAAAACATAAGTCAAGTGAAATTATGAATGGAGTCAAGGGAACAACCCAATCAGTACATATTATTTTACCCTGTAGACATCTGATTTCTTTTTGCATCAGATTAACCAAGTTTGACCAAAAAAGGGAGATCATTCATATTGACAAACCTTTTCATCTGAAAGTTCCCCTAACAAATAATCATTACCTTTGACCTGGTCATCTCATCGGAAGCCAGGGAAATTATACTTTTGATTTTCGGGTAGCTTATCTCATCAATCTTGAACTTTACAACCAGCTCAATGGTCTGCAGTATGACCACTCTATGTCCAACTGCAAGCTGTGGACAGAGGGGAAAGGCATTACACTTCATTTCAGACATAAGGTGGCAGAATAAAGAAACATGGTCAACAATGAAAGAAAATGATCTTTTGTAGTTAATAATAATATAATAAAATCAAGAATGGAGCATGAGGTACAACATGATTGTTATACAGTTACACCAACTATAAATGATTCACAGGTGGTTAGTTTCACATAATCAGGTGGGCCCTGAAACAACTGGCCCAACCATTAGCTCACTGCTTTTAAATTGAGACCAGCTCTATCATTATAAGGTCAGGAGCAACACAGAATAGAGATACTTATAGAGCATCTGTAGGATTTCTGTCAAACTCTGTCATACCACAACAGCTGATCCAGGATGAGCTTATCCAGCCCTTATCCCAACTGATCAATATATAAAACAAAGATTATACTGATCCAAAGCCAGCACCTGGGCACTGAAACAAATTATTGCACACCCAAGGCTTGCAACTTCTTGTTTTTGCAACAGTGAGAGTAACAGGAAGATCATGTGACCCAAACAGTGAAAGCATCATTAATCTAAGTGACAAACAGATGACTGAAGCTAGATGATACTTACTGAGCAACAATGTCATGACCTGTTACATGTTGCTCAATCAATGACAAAGCATGCCGGCAAACCTGTGGTGCTTTATGTCATTATAGAACTGAATCTAAAAGACAGGGTTTATGAACTCCTTCTCCAAGCAATGCTGAAGGGTCACTAGAGACACAACACACACACAGGTGAAGGAGAGGCAAGTACTTGTGCTCCTTACTATAAAATAAACTACATTAAACATCCCCCTCCAAGCACAAACCATTACAGAAGGTTACTCCTCATGGTCCTGGAGGGTTGTAGTATCTGCAGGGCTACTCAAATCTGTCCCAGGAGTGCCACAGTGTCTGCAGACTTCTAATTCCAGAGAGGCACTTAACCACCTGATTCAACTTATCATAGCTCACCTCCCCAATTCAGACAGCACTATGCTAGCACTTTAAAAGACAGCTGGTTGAAATCTGCAGGACAACAGCCCTTCAGGACCAGGCCCTGTTGTAAATATTGTGTTTAGCCCGAGCTCTGATACAGTATGAAAGATTAGCTATGGAGGTACACGCAGCTTTGTTTGCTTTCCTCATTTAATCTTTATTTAGGTAGAGAGGTGAACTGGAAACTCATTTCCCTTTTACAGTGATGACCTGGGGAAACATGTCAGGTAGAGATTATCTAGCCATTCAACTGTACAGTAAATGACTGGGTGGCTCGACCCAGACAGAAAGCTGGGGAATTTGACCAGATCACCAGGGTTAGCGCCAAATGATTGCAGTCAGGACCTCGGTTTAAAATCTCTGCTGACCTTGGGATGTTTCACCAGGTAGTCTTGGCACATGGACAGGATTTTGTCAGGCTGCTGTTTCCCCAGCGTCAACATGGACTTCCTGACCTGTTCCTGGACCACAGGGTCCTTGTCATTGGCCGCATCCATGAGGGCCAGGGACACCTCTGTGGAGAAGAGAAAGAACACACAACACACGCATAACTCACTTATCGATTCAATTTCATGGTCAAAACAGAATACCACCAGCCACTTCCAGTGGACAAGCAAACACTACCACAGGAAGAATATATTGCCATTCACAAAACGGTAAAAACAGAGTGGTAGTGCAGTGCTGCAGTAGTCATAGAAGCTGACTTTCAGCAGAGGATTGTGGATTTGACTCCTGCTGTTATTGCAAGCAGATTCAAAATGAATTTCTTTAGCAGATTCCAAGCTCTACAGATGCATAGTATGTAAAATAAATTTACTAAGCAAATACGCAATCTAAAATTAAAAACACAGGATTAAAAAGGCAACACAATCTAGTAAACGTAGGACTGCTGTCACATGATGTGTATTAAATCTCAAGTTTTCTAATGGCCAGTCCAACTCATCAGTAGCAAATATTTAAGAGGATGCCTTAACATAAATGCCTCTCTTAGGGCAATCCCACATTTGTGCCACAAACTAGAGGACAGCAGTATGTCCTACATGTCAGGTAGAGGTTGCAGTGTGGCGTAGTGTGTAATGAGCAGGGGTCGTGACCTATACCTATCTATATAAGTTGCTCTGGAAAATTAATCTCCTAAATGACATTAATGTAATAATGTAATGTCATTTTCAAAAGGGGTCAGAGTGAGAGAGGCTTGATAATTTTTTAATTTCACAAAACATGTTAAGTCAAGATTAAGTGGGATCTGCAGGTGTTTCAATGACTCCCACAGACACCTGCGGTGGTTCTCTGTGGATAACAGGCAAAAAAGAAATGGTTTGATTTGACATATGACCTTTTTACACACAAACCTGCCCATTGGTTACTAACTTTCCCTTTCACGTGACCTTTTCCCACACAAGTTTTAGCTGCACACAATTTATGTGACATTTACATTTCTGCAGTAGGTGCATTTTATGCACAGAGACGGACGTTGGGTTACTTACGCTCCATGTCCGACTCCTCCATCGTGCCTGTATGGAGGCCTGTGCTGAACAATCAGGAATGCATTTGTCGAACCTGCTGCCAGAACTCGCTCCTCAAGCCTTCTTCATACGCGTCCAATTAGGAAGAGGGGAAAGCACAAACAACCAAACTGATGTGATCCGATCTATCTGTGTGAAGACTGGTTTAAATACAAAGCCACACTAAAACGCAAAGTCTGGTGATACTAATGTCGACACTGTAACTGCCTTCGTCTGCTGACACTGATACGGTGGCATGCACTCTTTATCTACATCACAAATGAAAAATAGAACAATGAACGAAAAAGTGGCCTGTCACTATTAGATATGTCTAATTAGCGCTAGGTAGAAGTACAACTGAATAGCATTCAATTTATTGTAATAAATTAAGCACCTTCCCGGTAGCCATGTGCTTATAATGTTACCAATATAAGCACAGTGATATAATTTATCAGTAAATTATATCACTGTTCACCGACGTGACGTTAGCTACGCGTCTATCAGTGAGGGGGGAAGATGAACCGATTGAGGTTAAAATGTGCATGAGAAACTTTTGCACGCTATATAAGTTGCATGTGACGGTGAACGGTGCCAGTTTCACAGCCAGCTAGAAAGCAAACACCCTTTGTGACTCACTAAGACACCTAGTGTAACTACTTGATTTGGTCAATGATTATCGCTAGTTATCTGCCAACAATAATTCATTAGTTATCTGCCTAGCTAACTGACTTGACACTAGCAAAAAACAACTGAACACCGAGGAATATTTTGAAGGCGTGCATATTTGGAAAAAGCGTAAACTGAAAGGGTGTCAACACTTACAATAGCGCGACACCTAGCTTGCTAACTAGAGCCTAGCTACATTCCTCGTGATACAGTTAGTCATGTTATCGTTAGCTATCGTTAGTGTGTCTGACTCAGCCAACCAGCTAGCTTAGCTACCTGGCAGCATAGTGCAACACTTCCTCGACATTCTAGCCAAGAACTGTGCCTTGTGATGCATCATTGTTAGCAAGCTGGCAACAGCCTATACAGCTAGTGTTGTAGATAGTTTTACTCAGCTACTTGCTGAAATCCAAACAAATTAACCAATTTTTCACCACTGCATCGATACCTCAATCAGTGTGTATGTTGGTGCCATGTACAAGATCCGCTTCCTACCTTTCGAAACAGCTGGCTGGCTAGCTAGCTAGCTTCACACTCAATGCCAAAATCCTCCCCGGTAATACAGAGCACTTCAAATAATCTTTCGTCCGCGTTGTTTAGAGTGAATTCAACTGAAATCAGACGTATCCTACTAAAAGTCTTGTCTTGAGTTTAAGGTAAAAATATTAAGCTTGGCGTGTCAGATTTCACCATAATCTAAATACATTTTACTTCTCTACCCTGCATCACTGCATTGCATTGCAGGTAAACACGCCTAGTCATGTGCTCGTAGTCAGCAGGAACGTATCAGGGTGGGCGTGACGATATCAGTCCTCCAAGATGATCACAGCACCATAGAGGTTTTCAAGTTTAGGTTGTTAGCGTATAGCCTACCAAATGACTTTTTTTTTAATTTTTAGGAAAAAGCTAATAACTATACATTGTTTTAAATCTGGATAGGTCAAATAAAGCACATGTTTCTTATTGTTCTTATCCTTAGTAGTGACGTCTCTACTGGCTTTATTTTGAACTACTGTACCTGGTAACAATAATAATTATAAACAGCGGTAAAAAATCTGATTAAGTAATACATACAATTGAAGATCCACTAGTTACGATATGCCATATTTAGATTTATTTAACTCAATCTTTGATCTTTGATGTTTTGTACGTCGCTTAGGATAAAAGCGTCTGCTAAATGAATAAATGTAAATGTGAACATATAAAATATAAATATGTTTTTAACAGATTGATAAGCTAAAAGCACTTTAAATTTCAATCACATTTAATCATGATGGAAGCAATACAAGTACCTTAAGTGTACAGCAGCAGTGTCCCACCCACAAGTCAAACCTCAACCCATCTGTTTATATGGCTATTTCTTCTAACTACTACACTACATGGATGTTTAATTAATTTTATATGGATTCTACACCCTTTGACATGATGTGCAGACATTTTGTGGAGTTTTTGGAATTGCTTGAGGCCACTACAACACAACTGACAGCAGACTTTGAGGACAGGACACTGAAGCTCTGCAGGATCTGGGTTAAACTAGCTGTGGCTCTGTTCATTCAGAAAACATAGTACAGGTAGGCTTCACTGCATCCACACAAAGTCTATACACATAAGACATCAGCAGCAAATGTTTAATCTGGCTGGAAATTGCAGAGAATACCATCAAGCTAAAAACCATCTAAATCCTGCCAAGGTTTATTCCCTACTCCAACCGGTTAGCCTCTGAGTGTACCTCTGATCACCTCGGAGGACTGTCCCACTGCTGCCCCTGCAGGTTAGTTTGCAGCACTGCAGAGATGCAGAGGTGGAGAGCAGTAGGAGTGTCCCAGTTAAAGGTATTAGAGTGAAATCTCGTGAGTCGATTTAGGAAAACATTGTGACAAGCTCAGTGGAAGCAGGTGTAACTTTCCTTTGTCTCTAAGAGTGTGGACTGCCTCAATTCTGCTTGCTAAGAGAAGTTAGAGAGACAAAGTGCCAGATAAATCTGTATTTGTGTGATTACATGTGCAGTTGGTGTAACGTAAATGTCACCAGCAGCTCAGTGTCTTCTTCTCAGTAAAGAGAGCAAGGTCAGGCTTGGTTTTTGTTTCAGGCGTCTGCAACCAAACTCATTGTATGTGATCCAATAAATCACATCATGAGATGATGAGAGGTCTGGCAGTGTTTCAGAGGGATGTTCAGATTTAAGCACCTGGAGACCAGACTTTTCCAAATAGGGGAAAACAAATAAAGCATAACATAAAACATCCTGTTAAGCCTGTCAGGTTGCAGATAAATCAAGCCATACAACCATGAGAAAAAGCTACACACCTAACACATGCTTATGACATCATTTACTAAGTTTTAACCAAGCCTCAGGGTAAGACAAGAGACAATACAGTGCAGGTATATTACATGTTCATCTCTACATACAAACATAGCTTTATGGATGGATGACTGTTTGAGATGACAATAAACATAATATAAAAAATCTGAAAATCTTGCATGCAAATAAGTGCATATTGCTGAGTATCTCAATGAATTTGGTCTGGCAGGAGCAGTCTAAGGGCATTGGCGAGATCAGAGCTTGGTCCTTAATCACAGAGAGCTAAAGGCTGTTTGGCCCAAAGCCAGTGTTAATGACCTAGTTGTCGCCAGTCTCTAAGCTGTTGGCTGCAGGTGAGTATGCATGGCCCAAGTTTCTATAAGGACCCACGTAGCAGAGCACACTTCATTTATAGAAGGTGAAATGAAACACGAGCCAGGTTATTCATGCAATAGCATCTACATAGGAATAACAGGGTGCCTTCATCAGCAAGAGGGGCTGTAGCGGTTCAGTTCAGAAACTGTTATTTATTTATTTTCCCAAATATTTTCCTAACAAATGCATACAGTAATCACTCAACGTTGCCTAAGCACAATTCACTATAAACAAGCCATGTCATGAAACATTTGATTCCAACCAAAGCAAACTCACCTGACCTAGACCAGCAGTATGCCACCAGGGGGAGCTAGTCAGCTAGGGGCAGGCAGCCAGCCTTGCAGCATAACCTGTCCCAGCCAGACAAGAACAGGAAGTAGGGCCTGCTTGCCTCACCTGCAAAAACACACACAGGCAGGAAAACCTGCAGAACCAGAAGGATCTGACCACTATGTCAACACCACTCTTTAAGTGAAAATCTCTGGTCCTGGCAAGTCTGTCCTCCTCTTGAAGAAAATGCTTGAGCTCTTGTTTGTTGCAAGTTTTTGCTGTTAGTAAAGTGTAATGTCATGTATAGCGTATTTCTGAGGGGAAACCATGTGAAGGAAAAAGATCACTTATTAAACATTAAAATAAATGAGGAGATAATGAACTGCTGTTATCAGTAAGTAAGTAAGAAACATCCTATGGGATTCCATGTATATTCTTTCATTTAGAAATTGAATTCAGAACCAAATGTAAGTGACAGCCTGTTCCTCTCCATACATTAATAAAGTATACCCCACAAAAAACACAAGCAAGTTTTACTCTTCCAGAAGCTGAAAAAAGGGGTCTACTTCTGGATCAGCATTTTGTTGCAAAGTGTGCATGTGTTTTAGTAGGGAAGTGAAGTAAGAGTACTGACTGCTGCAATCACATGATACTTCAAGCATTATTCATCACTGATGCAATATCTGTTCATGATAGAATGTACTATTTGACCTTCAGCAGGGCTGCAGGGCTGTCTCCTTATATTGTAGGAATGCCATCTTCTGAGTATAGAATTATTATTTTTATTACTGTTATCACTCATTCATTCCTTCAGTCATTCATTCATTCATCACTCTGGAACTCCTGCCTAGGGTGACTTGCAGAGAATTATAGAAATTACAAAGCAGAATACAAACACCAAACTAACAAATGCATAAAATCCATAAATAGCATTCATTTACATTCTATTCACAATTACAATCATAATTTCTCGTTATTGGCTATGAAGGGTCCTTTGGGTCCAACCAACAGATCAGTGCAGTGCAACCCAAATCAACTAAGTACAATTGTTACAAAAGCAAAACCAGAAATATGGGACCCTTGTACCTGAGGGAATCTGCCAGACAGTGGACTGGAGCAGAGCAGAGACTTCCTGTTCATACGCATGCTCAAGCACACTGTCTAACGGAGGCAGAACAAGGATGAGGACCGTTTCCTGTAAAGCAACCTGCGATGATTCACCTGTGTCTGTATTACACACATGCTTAGGGGGCATTCCTTCTTCACTTTTCCAGGAATGTATTACCATTTAGGTGTCATGCTGTTTTGTGCAAACCTGCTTGTTCCTCTTCAAACCTTAATTAGACTGTTTTGTGGATGTTTTAAATAGCGTACAATACAGAGACAAATAAGTGACTTTAGTCCCTGTAGCATTTCAAACCACTTTACAAGCAGGAATGAACAGTCGGTCCAGGAGGATGGTCCAGGAACTGGAAATTAAAGTACCTAGAGTAGTCTGATTGGACTTGGCAAGAATTCCACAGGAATGATGGATTAGTGTCTAACAGTTTTCAGGTGAGTTGTTATGTTAGGCGTTATTTAAATAAAAAACAGTGGTGGTACGAAACACCTCTAGGACAGGTTACCCCTCAGAAGTAAACCTGGAAAGGATCTGAACCATTACACCGATGACAGCCTGACTGAATCATGAAACCTTTGGTCTGACTGAGTTGTGAAGCAGGAAAAGCCTAGCTTTTAAAATTAAGCTTGGAAGGTATCCAGAACTTTGTACACCTAGTTGAAATAACATTCTGCTTTACTCATCCAGTAAGTCAAGTCATTGGCAGGATAGGGGTTTTAGTTTATTATTTCAAGAATATATCAACATTGGGCATTGTCTGTGTGTAGGCTATATGTCTCAGTGCTATGGAAATGACTGGATATGTTAAACATTTTAAGACATGTTTTTAAATACATTTAGTAGTGTGGGCACCCAGAAAATGTGAAAAAAAAAATCTCATGTGAATTGTAGGTCTTTACAGCCCCAGTGAGACTAATGGACTGCCTAAGTAACTGTCCATTTTTTTGTTTATTTCATTCCAAGCTGATGGGGGCTATGCTTGTCATTCTGTGACAACATTTCATGGAAATACTTAAGCACTGCACAGTATTTTAAATCTGTTGAACTGCAAGTATTTTTCAGCTTTATTACACAATGTGTGGATAACAGTTCAATACCTTTGAAATGAATGCATCCATCCCAGTAGTCCCAAACCTCCTCAGAAATAATTACTTTAGGTGCAGTCTGGGTTTTTTCCTCTCCTTTGAGGCTTGTTTTTGATACCCAGCAATAATGAGTCTTCACTTCTTCGTCTCAAAGATCCATGTGCCCTAAGTCCTGCACTACAGAAGCAAACTAAGTGCTGAGCACCGGCTGCAGGAGAATGGAATTTAACACTGCTTCTCAGCAGATTCTTCCTCATCATTTATATTGTGCACAGAACATGTGCAGTGTAGAATGCAGAAGTGAAAGCTGGTAACTGATGGCTTGAGATCTTGTGAAGTCATGCACAAATGTGTCAGCTGTCATACTGTGCTATTGTGATGTTATCCAATGGTTTGGTCACATGGCTATTCAGACTCTTATATTATCTCTTTTCAGGGTCATGTGCTCAACGCTTCATGCTATATCCCTGTCAACTGATCAGCTCAAATATCTGCTTACCTCTCTCCTCCCAACAGCTGTACCTCTCATTTGGAACCCCTCTATGTATGTCTTAAACACAGGAAAAGAGGAATGGCAAGAACGAACACCTGCAGCTTTAGTATGACATTATTTGATAATAACATCACATTAATTCAGTAATTATTTGATAAGAATGCCACAGGTCATTTTGAAGTGCAGCTTTAATCCAGAAATGATTAATTTTCCTCTAATTAACAGCACACATTATGATTTCACAGCATCTACAAAAATTAGGGAAGAAACTTCAAATGTTTAAACCAGAGCCCAACTAATTAGAGTAATCCAACAACAAAATTTCTAAAAGTAACATTTATTGACAGCTGTGACCTGCTGAACACTGTACATGGGAAACTACTTCATGCTTAAAAGAGAAATAAAGTGTTTCAAATGAAACAACAAAGATTATTCTTACTGTACTACTATATAGTGTCTGAAAAAGCTATTCTTACTATACTCCTATGTGATATATGCTAAATTTAAAGTTCAGCATTAATGAGTTATTTAATAATCAGGTTTCTGCTTTGGGGATTTTCACCTGTTTATTCAGTTAAATTAAGCAATTTAAGTACTTTTATTTAAGCTGATACAGAAAAACAAACTTTTTTCTTGCAGTTTGTAATTCACTGAATATTAGAATTATAAAAATAACAAATATCTCATTTTAAAAAAGTCATTAGCTCAAGACATAACTGCGGTAGAGTCCAATATGTCATTATAATGGAAGCTAAAGAAGACGTTTCAGTCATGGGAAGATGCTGTTCATTTCTGCAGTGTTCAGCTTTGGGGTTTGTGTTCATGACCTGTGGTGGTTTTATGTGTTATTTTCTTTCTCTCTAATCTTGTGGAACATTCTCCACTGTTTATGCTCAACAGCAGGAGACAGACTTAGTGCAGACGGGGAAACCAGTGAACATTTTTCTAATTTGTGGGAGAGACATTTCAATATAATGCCAATTGATAAACTGCTGTTAAGCAGTCTGATAAAACTGCCAGAAAATGAATTGTTTGTTCATGCTTTGCTGATCACATAAAACAGATGACTATTACAACTAAACTGTGGCGCTTTGTTTTTTCAATGCAATTTAACTTCAATTTCATGTATGTGTAATTCTGCTCCTGGAAATGATGTGACTGGAAAAATAACAGCTACACCAGAATGTAACTGTGTACATTTTAGTTGATACGGAATACGGAATTACACTCCAGGATGTAAACTACTCTCACTAGTCTGTGAGCACTTTTTGCTTGATTAACCATATTTCAGTCTGATTGCCAACGATTTTGCTTTATAATTCCCATGTAACTTACAGGAATAGGTCCAGTAGTTCATTTGGCAAGCCATTGAAAAAAAACACTTTCAGAGTACAGATAATTGAAACTGAAAGAAATTGAAGAGGTACACCATAGCTATTAAAGCTTTGTTTAAAAATTAGCTTGATTGTTATGTGATTTTACCAAAACTGTGTTTAGGTCATGTGGCCTTCTATTACTTTGTCCATTCTCATGATAGAGCTAAGATGGGTCAGCTACAGCTATACCCAGTTTTTTGTTATATTTTCCATTAATCTCATAGAGGACCAACCCTGACCTTTTTTACAAGTAGGGCAGAGGTGGGGTCCAGTGAATTCTGTAATCACTGTTAAAAACACCAAATTTGCACTTTTAGTCTGCATTCTGAGAGGTAGTTTATTTCATTTTTGACATATTACAAATTTAACCCTTAAACATCACCCAGCCAATATCACAAAAACCGATCAATTGCACCACTTTTTATTCTTGTCAGCCAGCAAGGTACACATTTTACAAAATAAAAGGTAGTGAAAGCTGTAGAATTGTTTTTCTGCTGTTTACTGTTCCCTAAAGCATATCAAGACTACATTTGTGTAATTTAAACATTCCAGTGCTTTATATCATGATGCTAAGATTTATCTTTTGCATGTAAATACATAACTTTCTTTTTCTTGATTCTCAATTCTACTGATAATATGATACTGTTACTGCTAAATGGTTAATTCTATTACTTGCTGCTTCAGTATATTTGCCAAGAAGCTTTTTTCCATGCGGACACTGCAGCACATCACAGTTGTAATTTGTGTTTACACAGATTTATTGAATGTCCACTGTTGTATTTGGTAGGACACCAGATTTTCCAGTGAATTAAAACCTTCACTCTAAACAGAAATTTATAGCTTTGGCCATTAAAAAGGATGCTCTAATTTGGTGGAAAAAACAACCAATATATCCCCTTTTAAGGTGTGAGAGACATAGAATGGAAGATGTGACATTAGTTCACATTAAAACCTTGACAGACCTCCTAACATCTGGAGTTTCTTCTTATTTGTGGCCCCAAAGGCAGAGCTCTTCAAAAAAAATTGTGCTTCATCCAGCCAATTTAACAATTTCAAAAACATCCCATTTGCAGGTCTAAAGTTAAGGAAAATATGTTATCTAAAAAGAATATGATACTGAATTTTGTAGAGGGTAAGGCTTTGCCTTTTATCACACAAAATGACCACAATAAATGTTTCATTTTTTCTATTTAGATTCATCAACAGCATAATATTATTAACTAATTAAGTAGGACATAATATTCAGTAGATTCTGGTGTTATACTACTTTGTGGCTTAATATAAGAAAAAATAAATGTGGTCTTTTTTTCTTCAGTGGAGCCTGTCTAATCTGTACGGGATATATTCAAGCGCCAGCCACAGTTAGGCTCAGCAATGTTTTGTTAAATATCACACCAGCTGATTTGTGGGGCCTGCTGTTTATGAAACGTTATATTTTCACAGCTCCAAGCATGTTCTCACTGCAGAAATTAATGGACCGACATGGCTGTTCACTCTGTTCTCCAGAGCTTTGACAGAGCCTATAATGACAGGCTTAAGGAGTCAGACGAGACGGGGAGAATGTTTAAAGCTTTATTAAACAACATTAAACAAATTAGAGGCCAACAGGCAGAATGACTCTGAGACCAGTTTTAATTGGGTACGCAGAGCACGGAGACGATTTGGCCCTGATTCGCTGCACACTGGGGATGAAAAGCAATTTAAGTCAATCAGTTTTCTCTCTGTGGAGAGGACCAAATAGAAAAACACTTTCGTCGCGAATTCCTTCTTCTCCTTAATGTATATGTTGTTCAGCGGAGATGCTCTTCGCCAGCTTGGTTCCCTAATCAGTGTGCTCTGAATGTTATTATACCTGAAAAAATGTCACCCCCAGGGAGGCTGCGCAGTGACACTTGTGACTACATCATGTGACTTCCTGAAGAAGCTGAGGCTGAAGGGGTATATACCGTCAGTACACAGCAGGCCTTTCCTACTGCATTGATGTGGCAAGTTACATTTTATTTGGTACCACTTTCTATGATGGGTCTTTCCAAACAACATAAACTTTCAACACTTAGGCTGTCATTGGGTGTGCTGTGTCACTGGCCATGTCAAATTTATCAATTCCTTACCAGATCAGAATGTGATGGTAGTTTCAGTCGTGACATGAATCTGGCTAAAAACACATAGCAATCAGTGCTCCTTGTTTCAGTTGAATTACCTGTTTACTGTGTAAAATCAATTCACGATAATCGTTAAATAAATTTTTATGGTTCACCTATTTGTAGCTCACTGTGTAAGACCATCATCAAAGTTTATCATGCAAACATTTTGTGTCTTTTTCTGATGATTTGATATAAAATGCTGTTTGCATATGCTTGTGAAAATAAATCACTGGAGTTCCAAAGACCTGCACAAGGATTGTTCACTTACACAGTAAGAAAAATCAGGGTTGGTTAAAGACAAGAAAAGTAGGGATGTCATGTTCTGATGAAGGCTGTCTTTTCTGCCCACCCCCTGGACCACAGGAAAGATGAGTCACTTAATCAGGGGATGGTGGACGGCTGTCTGCAATGCCACAACCATCTCTCAAAGTAACCCCCTCCCCAAAAATCCTTTGCTTCTTTATTTGTGGAGTTGGAGACATTCAGTTTGTGTGAACTGAAATCCATGGATGTGACTCCTCACTGGAACCAATGCATGACGTTAGAAGACGTTAGTAGCGCAAGTGTGAATGAATCAGAACAGACAAGAGACAGAAGTTCCAGTCATTTATTTACAAGCAAATTCACAGACATTTTTACCTTGTCGGACTGAAACAATTTCACACAGCAGCCATGTCTGTATACAGTCCTTTCACCAAGCTCAGGTTAGTAACTCAACTGGGATCACCTAAGCAGTCACCTAACTCTGGCAAGGAACCTGTTACTCTTGGCAACTACTGAATATTTATTGTCCCCATTTGTTGTCCCTTCAGTGTATGAATTGCAAAAGATCCATATCATATTCCTGATTCTTTCTAGTCCCCCTTTTTCCTGTGGCTTATAGATTAGTCTCAAGCCTCACTATTTTCCAGGATGTTTCCCAATCCTGGCTCAGCAATATCCCTGATCTCTGTGTGCACTGGTATTTGTTCCATCTGAGCTCCCAGAGGTTTCAGTAGCTGTTCATTGAGTACTGCTCTGCATCTGACATCTATTAAGACTTATCTGCTTTAACTTTCTTGAGACAGAAAAAAAGTTGTTGGAAGTGTGTTGCTGCTAATTAACAGAAGGCAATATCTTCAGCATAATTCTTTTTTTCTTTTTCATTGTTCTATTACATGCTTGTTGTAGGCCCTATTCCTATTTATTTAAAAAATTATTGTGTTTCAGTGCTAATTTGTATTCCTAGTAAGGAAAAAATATGCATGCAAACCTTTGAGGGTATGGTTCTTTTTTTGAGGACTTAAAGATAAATTAAATGCAGATGTTGTCAAATACAGAGCAAAAGCTCAATCAAACCCATATGATTAATATGAGCTCTGCTGGAAGATACACCAGCATGCAGGTACTCCATGACCAGGACTGGGAAACAGTGTTCCAGTAATGCTGTGATAATCATGGTAATGAGTCAGGCAGAGAGCAATGATTGGCTTGGATGCTATATGACATATCCACCTCATTGCTTCTCTCAGCCCAGGGCACTGCTCTCCAACATTCCACTGTGGGCACCGAGACTCAAGTGAGGCATTGTTTCTATAATAAACTGATACAAGAACTGACAGGCTGAGTTTAGAGAACACAGACACATCTGTTTGTCGAAAGTCTGGTGATTTCCAAGCTGGGCGATTGCATGGGATCACTACTGCAGCTTTCCAAATAAAATGAAGAATGAAAGGATGTCATGTTACTTTGTTAAGTCTTGTATTTCCATAGACATGTTTGTTTGTATTTATGTGTTTGATACAGTCAGTACTGTCTGCCATATATACTAGGAAAATTTTGCCCTTGACTTATAATAATGTCTGATGTAATTTTTTATTCCTTTAGTCTATAGAGAATATCCATTGACTGTTTATCTGACACATCCATAAGAGTATAGTCTTTACAGAGTGACATTTCCAGAGTTCAATATGATGTCAAAGAGACACATGAAAGTTGTGTTGAAAATGAGAGTGGAGTTGGATCTCTTCTACCTAATCCATTGTTGCCCCCTTGTGGAGAAGTATTCAGCTGAAAAGGCAGCCAGTAAATTCATCAGAAATACACTGGGGCATTAAATGCGCAACAAAGGACTGAATGCATCATGATTGCAGTGACACAACTGTTGACTGAAGAGTCTGTTGATCCTGGACATCAGTCTTCTGCCCTCAGAAGCCCATTGGCAAGTCTTCCTCTACCCTTAGACAGTTGTGTCATTTCTTTATATCATAATTTGTACATGTTTTCTTCAGCTGTCTGTACCCACGGGTACACATGCAGAACAAAGAGGTGGTTACAGGTGTAGAACAAAGTGGAAAATTGCCAGTATAGCATCATTTGCACATCTGCAAGCCTTTCTTCCATTCTGGCTGCAGACATACATAAACAAAGTACACATTGTGGTTGAGATGTGTTTTCAAGCTTGGTTACAGAGATCTTATGCTACATATATAATCCTGCAGTAGTTTTGCTTCCTCTGGAGGGCAGCATGAAATGTATAGAAAGTTGCAGTTGGGAGTGAGATAATAAGTATTCCTGCTTTAACACAAGATTTTCAATGAATTTCACTATTGACTTTAAAAAATCATATGCTTCCTGCGGTTGGGATCACTTCTAGACAACTCACCCCAAACTGTGGATAATCCTATGCTGATCCTCTGCTCCTTTGTTTGTTATGCTAAGCAATAACAAAGAAACAGCAAAGGGGATATTGTGCATAACTGCCTGAGTTTTGCATTAAGTTTTATTGATTCAATAGATTAATGTGGCTTGTTTTGCATTTGTAGTGTTGGTTTGTGTTTTACCCACAAACTCATGTTAAATGGGGTTCATTGCTGTTAATTAGGAGCTGCAACACACAACACTGTCCCTCCAATAAGAGTAAAGGAAATAAGCACATAGCATAATTCACTGGAGCCGTGAGAGGTCAGGTGGGTCAGCAGAGTGAAGTCATAATGAATTGCTGAGGACAAAGCATTGAACCTGTGAGGTGAGGACATTATTACACATTCCCTCCCTTCCCACAACCCCCTCCCTGTTTTCCTTGGCTTTCTATGGGTGACTGGAAATTGCACTTCATCACAGTGTAGCTGCTGTTTACTTTACGGCTTGTCAAAGGGGGAACTGTTGAGCTTCTACTAAATCTTCCAGCATGTTCTTTGCTAAGGTTGTGGTGCTTACCAACAGATTTACTGGCACCCTAAACATAAATGGTCATAAACGCTCTTAATCTCGTCTGAGGAAAAACTAACCAAGAAGAGGTAGACCTTGAGCCTGTGATGGATTCCTTGACCCAGCCCTGATCACACAAACTGCAGGCAGGAGGACTCAACAAACTTTTTTTTTTTTTGTTGTATACGGTATGTATCATATTAGAATCCTTGTATGACCAGCTTTTATAAAAATGCATTTAGCCTGATAGTGGTAAGTCTTGAATCTATGAGAAGATTAGGATAAACAATCAGATATTACATCCAGGGAGGACTGAAACTCATTAGGGGGAGTTTCAATCTAACCACCATAACACCCTCAACTTTGAGTAACAGCAAGTGTTTCGTATTTTTGATCCTTACACAATAGTTCTTGTTAATTTAAATGACTGCCAAACTGAATTAAAAAAATAAATTACTTGCATATGTTAATTACTCAAAGTTGCCAGACAAAGTGCTGTGAAAGTTAGGTTGAATGTATTATTTATTTATAATCATGAAGCTTTTCTGGACCATTGCTATGATAATACACAATGTAGGGCTCTGATTTCATGTTTTTGTGGAAAGTATTTGACATATCTGGGTGATGGTCAGGTATTTGAAGGTACCAGAACAGTATGAAGTTCTGAAACATGCTGAAAGGTCAACAACTATCAGATCATATTAATAACAAATATGCTAACAAATATATTATTTATGTTAGGTAAGCTCCCTTTAATGAATGAGTTACCCAATTATTGCATTAATTTAGACCAACACCACTGAGGATGCTATAGATTCTTAAAAAGATCATCATTTTTGGTTGTGCTGTGGATAACAGAGATGCTGATAAGGAATTGCTTCATATTTTATATTCTGTTAGTGTTACAAGCAATTACCTGATATTGTGCAAGGTATTACTGTTTCAGGATTTTTGTGTGAACTATTTTGTATGATGGATGTATGTTTAACAAAGGATATATTTGTATGTGCCCTTGATCAAGACACTGAGTACTCTGGGTAATGGAGATGGACAGAATCAGAACAGGTGGTAAGAGAATTAATAACAATAACAGGAAAAACATGATGGACTCAAGCCACTGAAAACAGGCCCTGGTGTTTGGTAACACAGGACAAAATAAATGAGGGAGGATAACAAATTATGTGGAATAAGTAACATTGGTTAAATGCTTAAACAAACATTCAAGGAGCTTTCTGTTTCTCCCCACCCCGCAGAGGGGACTGTCGTAATTGTTTTGTTGTCCTTTGATTTTAGGGCCAATCCTTGACGACAGAGGGATCAGTGGCTCTCATGACACACATTGTGCTACTGTTGCTCAATAATGAATTACAAGCAGTGACTGAAAATACCACTTTGCTGGCATGGCCCACTAAAAGACATCACTCCCTGGCATCCAATAGATCTCTCTCCTGCCTCCAGTTGGAAAGATCAGGACTGTCCCAAGAGCACAGATGCAGTTTACTCTCCTACGCCTAGATGGAGGGAACCAACTTCCCTCAAAAACCTTTTCAGATTCAAATGAAAAACAAGGACCTGCAGGATACTAACAGATTATTGTTGCGTTAGGAATATTAACGCCAACCATCTCCAAGGGGGTTCTGTATTCGGCTTCCTAGTTGGCTCTGACTGGAAGAAGCAGTCTTAGAAACAGTAGTTTCCCTACATTCACAGATTGACACTGCCTGACCAACTGTGCCAGCAGCAATCCTTTAGAGGGAAGAAAGCAGTCATAGCCACTGAGCTGCACCTTTTAGATGTCTGTTTAGATGTCACTCTTACGTGGTTGTCATCCTGAAGTCAAAATTTCACCTCAGGCTTGATTTTGCATCAGACAAAAAAAAAATGAAATTATCCAGCTTTTGTTAAGTGCATTATGCTTGGAGATAACAAGAAAGGAGCTGTTCTGATATATTGATGTTTCGCTTTCTTGAGCACAAGCTGCCTGCTCAGGTGGTACTCTCGTGCCTCACACGGCAGCAGCGCAACACCAGTGGTCAGCATTCAGCAGCAGACCTAACAGGACATGTTACTGCTGGCACCCTCCACGCACACTGGGCACGCACCACCACTCAGCTGCCTTCCATTACTTAGTATTTTACAGCCTTATTGGGCTGTCTCTCTTATTAACCGTGGTGAAATAGTTTTGCTGTTTGAACAGCTGTTAACTAGAACATAACTTCTCCCAAGCGTGCTCGCTACTCGTGAGTTCTCGTCTCTTTTTCCTCTCATCCCTGTGACCCCTGCCAGTTTGTAAATCGGTAAATATGATTGTGTAAAGTTTTATTTTCAACCGTGGCCACCCTCACGCACAAGCACTGTGCTACGCCGATGCTACCCTGAGCTCATGTGTTTGTGTTGGGCTGCCCTCGTCTTGGTGACATATATATAGAGCTGACATGTGATAATGTTTGGATAGCGAATCCCTTAATTGTTGGTTTAATCTCCAAATGCTATAACTCATATTTCCCACTTCCTTAAAAGAAAGGGCTTTTTTTGTAACTGTTACGGAACACACAAAATATGCGCTGGCTCACGAACCCTTGTCTCACACAAAAAGACAGAACAGGGTAATGTTTCATTGTTTCCCTTTCACAACAAATGCCAATAATCCTTTGCAGGAGGCTACTGTGGCTTTCATGTTTATTTATATTTTGTTCACCGCCGAAATTGGGCCCTGTCATCAAAAACCACTGTTGGCTCAATTGGGCCCACTACTGTTACATTGGCCTGAAGCATCATCTCTGACCAGCCAGCTCACGAAGGATTTTGCCCGAGTCAAAACCACAATCGCACACACGCTACAGCCGCACTGATCTGGAGTGGTGTAATTTTGATTTTCATGTCCCATGGGTGCCAAATCAGCGAGAGAGTGATAAACCCATACAGACGTGTAAGGTTATAAAATGGGTAAAAGGCAGCGTAAATAGAGCACACATAATCATACCTCATTCTGATCTCCACTCATTAGGAATACAGCGCTAATATACAGTCTTTATATGGTACACTGGGCTGCACACCCTACTCTGTGGCTTTGGCTCTGTTTTACTGAGAGGCATTAGGTTTCTCCAGACCTCATGTAGAGAGCCTGCCTATTGGAAGTGGGCCGCTGGCAGCAGGTCTCTGATGAGAACATCCTGCCAGCTCCACTCAGCCAAGTCCAGCAAGTACCCAGGGGCCCATGTCTGACAGTACCAAGGCTGATCAGGGTTGGAGATATCTCTGACCAAAGGAGGCCTGGATGCAGGCATTGACCTTTACACCACTCTGAGCAGACACTTACAGTGAGCACCACTAGAGTCATATGCTGATGACCCCAATCCCCCCATCCCCCGCCCCCAGTCCTGCCTAGCTCAGCCCTGCCCAGCCTATTCCAGTCTAGCCCCCTCTATCACACAAATAATCTTATAGCAGAACAAGCTGGGGTAAGATACAAGCAGATGGTGGTTAGATCCAGACAGTGGTTAGAATTTGTGGGGTCGACCGCAATTACTACAAACGTAGGTGCAGTTATTTTCTGAAATGGGGGACTGGGAAAGCCACATACTGTATGACCGCCCATCTGGAAGGGTCCCATGTCTCATTCTGTGTCGCATGTGAGAATGACATCTACGTCTGTCTATTTCTGTGGGCTGGTCAGCGAACAGCAAACGTGTGGTCATTTATGTAACAACTCTCCCGAGAGCCAGTAAGCAGAAAAAGGACTTTTCAGCACAGTCTGGTCCTTTGCTTGATATGATGAGATTGATTGCAAAGTGCAAGTTTAGGTTTTCGTTTTGCATACATCACGTGTTACATTTCCAGATGGTTTACAGACATGGTAAATGTATGTAACTATTGGTTAATAAAATTCCTGATAATATATGTTTACAGTGCTTCTTTTGTGTATGTAGAGAATCACCATGCAAAGGTTACTCTGTCAGAGCCACCATCATTGGCAATTCAGCCACTATTGGATGGTGGAGAGGAATTGTTTTTTGAAAGTGTGACATTGATAAATTCTTCTTTTTCTGTAAACCACACACACAGGCATTTAAGGCTACTTTTGGACCAAAAGGACTTGCCTTCCATGAATACTCACTTAGGAGATTAGAGGATTGGGAAAAACTCAGAATAATCAACCCTGTTTCAACAACCATTAGTTTACATTACCTGGAATACATTACATCAGTCTGACATTCTTGCACTATGTACATAACCTGTGAGTAACAAACAGATATTCCATCATCATTAGTAACCTCTGTGCCAACTGAAAATGAGGCCCTTCATTAGGTTGGTAATGTTCATTAAGAGACTATGAAGTGAAGTTAATTGCAAAGGAAAAATAAGTAAATGAATAAATTAGGGATAAGTTTCCATAGTTTAGAGTTTAGGTGGTTTACACAGTTAACCCCATTGATTAGAGCAATGTGAACCTCTTAAGTAACAGTGGGGCAGTGGCTGGGTTTTCTGCATGTCATGCTGAATGGATTTGGCCCCACCTTCACCCCTTCAGAGGAGTCTTCATTTTTGATATGATTGGCTGGGACAAGCCAATGGAGTGATCCAAAGCGAAGGACTGGCTGACAGGCATTGAAGAGACACGCCGATGCCACAGAGGCGCAGGTGGGTGGAGCAGGGCTGAGTTGATGCCGTCCCGGCTGAGGTTCAAGATTGCCGAATGGAAAACGAGCCCACATGAATGAATATGAAGGGGTGAAAGAGGCCCTGACTCAGCCCTGTAATTACTGCTAGCATGAAATTAAAGTGGGATGTGCAAAGTGTACATTCTGCAGTTGGATAATGTATAACAGATGAGGGACTGGTCCTCAATGCACCTGGAATCCATGCCAAACGGTAACCCCTAGGTCAATTAGTGACCGTGTCCCACTCGAAAGGAAATCCCCAACTTGCTCCCATAAATATAGTGCAGTACAGTGAGCAATAATCATACAACTGTACTGTGCTCGTTCCATTTTTGGTGATCCACCACAAAGCTGCTTGTGTGGTTATCTCTGACTGACCAAGTCCCTTGGGGCACAGGGAGTTCTTTTAGAGGAAAAGTAGTAAAACTAAACAAATAAACAAAGAAAGGCCGATCTTTAAATTTCTAACCATTCCGCCGACTGCACACAACATTAACAGTCACAAGGCAGAAAGCAATATGAACTTGGCTTTTTTTTTCGCAAGGGACCTGGACACTACTGACGGTATCTGCTGCAACAACAAAAAACATGTGTGAGGGAAGAAACACGTTTAGCAGCCCTGTCTACTCTGGAACAGAGAGGCAGTCTGTCTGCCGAAGAAAAACAGGGATTTCGATCTGTGCGATACGGTCAGAGGCTAGCTTAGAGATCGAATTGCCCCCGAGCTTCCCGGAGCGAGAGCACTTTCTGAACACTGTCCAGGTAAGGATTTAGGGGCTTAGATTTATGACCCCAGAGGGACCTCACAGCTGGGCTGGGGATTGCCAGAGGGGTTGAAGGAGGAAAGTTTGGGGAAATAAAGAAGAGGTGTCCTCCTTAGTCTTTGGGAGAGCAGAGGAGCAAGGCAAAGGATGAAGGTCTGATCGGGATGTGAGAGGTGATGCTCTAAACAGTTTGTTCAATTTTATTTCAGTGTCAGTTATCAATTAATCATTACTTATCAGATTATTTAGATCACTACGTAGTTTTTGGATTGATTAACTGAGAATGATTTTTACCTGCCAAATGCAGTCATCCTTGCCTTATGATTTTCATTATCTTTATTAATTTCATATATTCACTTTTACATTTCAGTTTTTGAACATTGCAGAAAATGTTAAAGTAAGAATTCATATCTAAAGCAAAAGACCAAGAGGAATAAAACTTAAGTTTCAACAGATTGCTCTCTTTTCAATAGATTACATACTGCAACATGTTTTCTGGCAAGCATAAGTAGTAAAATATGCTGCAGTCACAAAATAATTAATAAGAAATAAAGGTGATAATGATATTGGTAAAGTAAAACACAATGTGGTAACAAAAATAAAAGGAGCAATAAACTGCCCACAGCAGTGGGACATCCTGTTACCTGTGAGACATACAGTGTCCTCTACATTTATTCATGCCCCTCACAAAATAGGAGGGAAAAACATGCTGTGAAAGAAAAAAATGTACATATTGCATGGTTTCATTTTTGTCTTCTTAAAAATACAACTGCTATATTTTAATCTTAATATGATTCCACAGTGAAAATGCAGACTGTTCACAAAAAATGAATTTTATTCCATAAAACATTAAGGTCACATTTATTCAGGAATGAGTGTTTTGTAAATCTTTCTCTGGTAGGGACATTACAATGGAAAGTGGTAGATTTAGCTTTTTAGGAATCCCTTTATTGTCATCTGCAGAAGTCAATGATCATTCGCGCGAAGTCTTCAGGGAACTGCCTGACCTTGACCATGATGATGCACGATTCTCTGATCAGTCTCTGTGTGTTACCTCCCTTTATACCATGGGGAAACAGGAAGCCTGTTGATGTCTTTATGTAGTTCTAGAAGCTCCATCAAACTTTCAATCAGAGAGTTGGAGTAGTGCACTTTTGTCAGTTTTTGTTTTAAAGATTTAGGTGTAAATAAATGTGACCCTTGTGTTTTCTGGGTAAAAAATTATTAGATTTTAGATATTAGATCTCAATTACTCCATGCAATAATGTTGAGATTAAACTATTAACTTAAAAAGAATTATGCCAAAAAAGTAATTCATAGTGTGTTGTTTGTCCATGCGTAGGTGGAGATTTGAGTAAATATGAAGGCCACTACAGCTATACTACTCATTCTTCAGAAAACAGATTGTATCTAGCCCCTTATTGGTCACTACTAATCTCAGACTCAAAACAGCTTTTAACAGTCTGGCAAACCCTAGTAGTCTACCATACAGTTCTCCGCATTTTGTTTTCAGAGAGAAACCCATGTTTTCTTTGAGAAAAAGTTCCATAATGAAGTAATCATGCCCTGCAGGTGGCACAGAGGTATTTTTATGGACTTTTGGCTTTCACCCTTGCATATTATACATAAACCATCTCTACAACCAAGACTTGATAAATGCAAATTATTGCATATTCAATACATTCATTTTTTCATACAATATGAAATATGAAACTAAATTGTCATAAAACTCTTTTACATGAGTGTTTTAAAAGCATCAGTGAAACTAAATCAGAACACTGAAAGTATTGACTTGGAAAGTATTAACAACATATTTTATATGTGCAAAGTATTGCTTCAATAATACTTCTTAGGTATTAAAATGAGGTATTAAAATGCAAGAAATGATTCCAGCTCAAAATTTTTACTAAACCAAAGTAAAATTCAGAGTGATTTACATCTTAGGCAGAAAAATGGAAGGCATATAATAATTGGACACTTTGAAAAGTGAAAGTCAAATTTTAACTCATTTTCATTCGTAAATTCATTACTGAGCTCAGATATCAAAGATGTTTTAAATACAACATGTGTCCTGTTAGCAACATGGCAACCACACAACAAGAGCATTTATTTTTCTCAGGTGAAATCACATTCCACAGAATAGGAAGTGCTGCACCCAGCTCAGCAAGCATATGTGGTTATTATTACAACATAGTCACAGCAACTCGCATGCCAGTGTAGAACATCCCAGAAGTGTTTTGTAGTGTTCTGAGTGTTTTGAGTGAACAAGATGGTAAGTCCATCCCACGTATGTTGTCCTGAGCCAGAAGAACCAAATAAATGCAGGCCATGTGCAGCTGTATGCTGTTGTGTTCTGCATACCACTGTTTATGCTGTATTGCAGCCCACTCCAGCTGGCCCAACAGCACAACACACCATGGATGATGCCTTCTTCACCTGCTGTTTTTATGTAACAGATCTAACTACAGCTTGTTACTGAAAGTGTCATTGCTTCAATCTAGGTTTGCTCAGATTCTTGTGGAATATCTGTACACCCAGTCATAGCATGTTGTCTAAAGATGGCTATTCAACACCAAGCCTGCATGTGTAAGGTAGGATCAGATAATGCATGACCCACTTTTAATTTCTCAAAACAGCAATTAATGACACGTTCAGCCCAATTAAAAGCTGAAACACTGGTTTTAAGACTAGCTAGTTTTAAGTTCATGAAAGTCCACTTGAGGGAAAAAATTGCCTTGACATAGCCAGACAAAATCAAATGTGGATTTCGAATAAACCAAGAACCTGACTATTGCTTTTTCTACAATTATGGCATACATACTACATTTTGCAGTGATTCACGTATCTGCACTACTTAATTATGCCGACATTATTCACTTTATGCTGTAGACCCACATGGAAGTATTGTTTAATTGTTCATTTAACAATGATTTGTGTCACATCTGAGAGGGAAAAAGGCTTCCTGCCAAAAGTTCACAGTGCTGTTTTCCTTTCAATTAAAAGACTGTAAACGCCAGTGTTGGGTTTTGCAGGAACCGTAAATTGGAGTCAAGGAGCATTGAATCTGTTAGTTTGCTGAAAGATGCTTCGGTCGATTTCATGTGCAGGGCAGTTTCTCCATCACGAGTGTCCAGAGAAGCACAGGGGAACGTTTCGCTGTACATCTGTGAAAGTCGTCAGAGTGGAAGAAGGGCGCTTTTGTCAGGGAGGGGAAGAACCGACAGAATGAGATCGAGGTGTGTTATCAAGGCAGATCGCAGGTTCAAAGCTCAAAACTCTGTGATGTATGCGAAAAACTTTATTGTGACGCTAAACCTGGCAGAAACACATTTACGATCGTTTAGCAGTCCATAAACTGTGTACCGAGTTTTTTTACGGCCGTTTTGATTTTGACCTTTAATGATGGTAACATTGACTAAAACAGCGCTTTTACTGATTTTCATGTATCAAAGTGATTCATAAAAGGATTTTTCCACATTATTATCGATAACATTTAACACCTCACCATGCTCTTATGCAGGTGTTTCGTGAAAAAGATGACCTGATCCATATTAATATGACTCATGTGTTAGGCTACTGATTGTTGATTGTAAAGACAATTGGCAAATGAAAATGATGCTTGATAAAACCAATAGTAAATCAATTTAACAGTGATCATTATGTTACTATGCACTCTCAAGATAATGATTAGTCTTGCTGATGGAATGGAGCATTGAGTAGCTTACTGCCTGTTCACTGAACATATTAGCACTTTAACTCGGTATACTATTTGCTCAGGGACATTCAGTTTAGAGCAGGTGCTGTGCAGATCCACTGAAATTTGGACTACTACTAAGGTGTTGTGACACATCCTTTCAAGAATGTGGACCTACACAGTAGCCCGTGAGGATGGTGTGATGTAATTATTAATGGTGTAATGTAGTTTGAAGAGGAATCTGCCGATGGTTGAAAGGAAGATACCGTTCTCACTAATATAACGAGTATTGTAAATTCAGTGGCAGAGCCAGCTAATATGCAAGGTGAAAGGTTTCTTATGGCAAAGGGAGTACAAGTGCAAAGTTTCAGTGCTATATATACGTTACTGTACTTTGGCCTCTATATTGGATTTTGTATCAGAATCCTGTGCTGTATGCCTACCTCATAATGTGTGAAAATAACAATTGAGTGTCTTGCACCCAATGATACAAAGTGTTACACAAAATTAGCTTTTTGTTGCATTACTGATTAAACTTTGGCTCCAAGAATTTCTAAAAACCAGCACAGGCTAATGTGGCCATGATATTTTCCATCTTCATTGGGAACACTTTTTTTTTTAGATGAGGCCAGGGTTTCTTCACTGCATATTCCCTGTTTGTTTTGACCACACTCCCTATTAAACAAAGGGGGGAAAGTGGAATGGAAACATTTCCTTTTTGCTAGGGCTGTTTCCATTTGATTTTTATTATCTCTCTATTCCCCATGATGCAATGTGGTTGTTACTGAATTTCACTGACAGGAAAACCACAGGCACACACCGTTCTGTACAGTTGTATTGTTGGCTTAACTTGCAATGACAGTCGACCAAATGCCACTAAAAGTTCACCTCAGGAACTGAATGGTTTAATATCATGGCCCCAGTCTACAGGGGTAACTACTATGCCCACAACAAAAGTAGACAAATTGTACACACATTGTTATAATTTTTTCATTCATAAAATCACCATAAAATCAAGCACTATATTAAATCAGTGATTATTAACTGTCTGAACTGGTTAGTCAGTGATTATTACCTGTCTGAACTGGCTATCACTGATTCTCATACTCTTCAGGAATAATTCATTACAAAAAGTGACCTAAAGTACATTTTGTGAGAGGCCAGAATGATTTTACGTATCTACCTGAATGTTCATATTTAGTCTATATTGGCACCTGCTAAATGTAGCCTATTGCAAAGCCTCATGGGTAATACCAGTTACAGCTACAACTGCCACAGATGTAATAGGGAGGTAACAATACCCCAAAGGAGGGTATTGTCCAAAGAAACATCAATAAATCTTTGGTGTCCATGAGGTAATGTGGGCGAATAGGTGCTTTATCAGTATGAATAGATTTATTGTTATTTTTACAAATGTGCATGTTCTGATTAATAGAGAATATATGATCTGTACCCATAACTCAGAGTGTTTGTATGCTAAAAGTGGTTCTGTTAGAGATATGATATACAGTATTTCAAGGGAAAGACATTTTCTTAAAGACATTCTAAATCTGAAGTCTGTTGCCAAATCAAACATTAATACCTTTTCTAGTTTTCTTTTTAAATATTCATGGGAATATAACATGAGATGTGAGAGCATAAATACAGCATCAGAGACTGTTGTAGTCAATGGATGGTTTTTCCTGGCTGCTGTGTAGGTTAATTGATAAATATGGAAAGTGAATAATGTCCAAGTCAAGTCTGGGGACTTCAAGAGTGGAACAGATGAAACCATAGAAAGACAGCTAAATATATTTTATGTGGCGTGGCCATTTCATTGCTTGAACGTGATATGAAAGGACGTCCATCGTATGAAGATGAATCTTATTTAATGTACCATTTTAATGTTTTGGTTACCACCACCAAATATATCCTATGTGGAAACCGTTGCGTTGGAAGTGCCTTACACGGGCAATACTTTTCTCTGAGTAGCTATACTCAGCTCAGAGTAAATGTGGTTTAAAATATTTTTATGCATTTTTGGAAGCTTTGGAAGAATCAAATCATCTCAGTATAGTCTAATCAGCACACCTATACAAAAATATATTGATGTTTTTTTTTTTTGGAGTTGCATAAATCTGAAAAGGTTGAGTCCCACTTTATATTGCCTAGCCCTAATACATGTGTAATTACACTGTACCTATAGCTGGGTACAATATAGCTACTATGTACATGCACAATGTTATATAGAACATTTGTGGCCCTGTTTACAGTTACCCTGTTGATCATGCATACATATGTCATAACCATTTTATAGTTTATGTAAGTGCACATGTGTAACAGGAAATCTTTGAGAAGAAGTGAGTGTTCTAAATATGATGAATCTAGTACCATCATACTCTTGTCTCTACCAGAAACTGATGCTTCACTGACATGCAATAATATTTTCCAGTAACACTGAGGTAACTGCAGTGATTAAAAGGTGGGTGGGAGGAGGGGCATAAAATGACAAGTGCAAAAATGATAGGATATTAGATATCATCTATCTTTAGACATCATGCAATAAAGGTACTAAGGCCAGTTGATGATGTTGAGTAATAGCATATGAACATTGCATCCAAATGAGGCTACAAACCTTCCCCTCCCTCTTTTCTTTAAAAATGCGATCGTTTCGGGCATTCGGTTTTGACCAGCAGTCTCACCAGCTGGTCACAGAGAAGGAATATGCTTAATGATGACTTTCTATTATTATCATTATTATTTCCAGGTTCCCAAGTGGCTTGTGCAATATGTTGAGGCTACTGTTCTTTTTCCTGAGAAATTTATATGGAAATTATGGGCCTCATTTCTCTTTCAATATGAAATGCCAAAGTCTCCCGGTTGTGCCAAATAGTAAACTGCCTCCAAAATACATATTATGCAAGGAATTGCAGGTGTTTTGGACAAATGGCTTGGGGTAGTCATGCTGTCATTGACAGACTGGTGCTATTAGAGTGAAACTGAGCACCTCAAGCAGAGAGTAGAGCGGGAGAGAGTTGTCGCCCACACCAGTCAATGGGACCAAAAGTCAGCGAGCTCTTGCTCAACGAGGATTGACCCAGCTCTTGAACAGAGAATTAATCTCTGTTTCACACCAGCTGTGAGACCTTTTAAACTGAAATTGATTGCTGGTGTGGTAAGTGTGGTATTGGCAAGATAAATATTATTCTCACTGATATTGTCAGAAGATTGTAGGTTTAAATCTGAGGTGGGGTACTGCTGTTGTAAAGTTAAGCCTTAAGGTACTCAGCCTAAATTGCTTTAGGAAATATCCAGATACATATGATGATGTCTTGTGTATGTAAAATGTAAGCTATGTCAGCAAATAATGGAATGGTTTAGCATTCAGGAATACTTTCTGAATGGCATGACTGTGAATGATGTTGTGATATTGCTGTAGGAGAAAAGACAGATAGGCATGGTTTTGACCTTATGTACTCAGTGTTAGTGTTGTAACTGGGGCCAAGGGCAGAACAGAAAAGGTAAAAGAGATTAAATGTGTCTGAAAGCAAGACAGTATTATTTATTTTAAGATTTCATTTCATTTTTATTCCTTACATGTGGAAATTCTATTCACACCTCATTAGAGATAACAGCAGAATCCCCCCACACACACACACACCAAAAAAACAATACAATTTAGTGCAACAGAACAATTATGATACCAGCATCTGATTGGCAAAAACAGTATTATATGGAGGTTATGTAACTGTCCTCAATGGCAGTAAAGCCAAGTACTGGTACACAATGTATAATTTCTTGTTCCAGAGTTTATATCACACACCTCATTATTGTGTTTGCCAAACCTGGGTACAATATATATTTTTCCAAACACCACATTAGGGAATATTAATGTACTGTATATTTATTCATTCATTTGCTTGTCAGACACCCCTTTCCATGGAGATTTCAGCAGTTTGTTTCACTTTTTTCCCCGAATATAGATTTACACAGCTGGATATTTTTCTGAGGCACTTCAGGTTAAACATTGTGCTCAAGGGTACAACACTAGTGACCCCTTGGGCTTTAGGCCCACCCTCTTCTGGTTATAAGGAGGGTTTATTTCTCTGGACAGTGTTTTGTCTTGGAAGGCTCAGGCTGTATCAATAGGCACTCCTGACATAAAACTGCAGACTCCCCAGTTGTCCAAGGAACACTGCTGAGCTGGCATGCAGTATATACAAAGATGCTTTATAATTCAAAGCCTGTGAGACCTATACTGTATTGCGCTGAATTTTCAGAAATTTGGTAATGCTTCCAAGGGATAATCTGATTGATCCCAGTGGTCTAGGCGAGATGCATCTATACTGCCTTGCTGTGGGTAGAATTTGAGTATGAAATTAAACAGCCCTAAAAATTACTGTTATATACAATGGTTCTGACTCTGCAACAGCTCTGCCATGAGGAGTCTCATATTGTTTTGTTCTGCATCCACCACATTCAAAACGCCTTTATTTTCAAAGTCCAGTCTTCCTTTTAAGCATTAAGTGCTTTCACAGGAAATGGAAAACTACTCCACCGGCTATTCCAAGGGTGGGAAAACCCTGCCTGGTTGTGGTAGTGATGGGACAGTGAGGCTTTGTGAATCCAATCATGGATGGGGTGCCAGGTGCTGTCAACCGCTGACTTTCAGCTTTTTCCATCTCCTAGTTAATGTGTAAGAGGTAATATGTAAGAGGTGATGCCCCTTCTGTCCTTTGAGTGACAATTTTGAAGTGGACACAGTGTTTTGTTTTTCAGTTTTGATTTGTGTGATGAAGTGGATTATTGGCTGGGTTGGTCTCCTTATTCTTGTTTTCTTATTTGTTTTTGTGAAATGTTCCTTTTGATTCAGTATCCCTTTCATTCTTCTGCTTATCTTGACGATGCATTTGGAATATCCACTTCCTTTCCACTATTGTCTTCTACATGTCTGCCTCCTTCATTTCCCTTTTTGACTATTAAATTGATGTACCTCCTACAGACCTACTGCCTGGCTCCTGACTGCTTTAGTTCACTATATTAAACTATTTTATACATCTGGGAGGAGTATGAAGAATTGCATGCTGAAATGTATACCCTGAAGACTGAATTTGGAAAGTGAATATAATACATTTTAAAATATGTTCTGGATTTAACATCTTGCTAAATATTATATTCAATAGGGAAATTGGATTGTATCACTGGAACACCCACACACATACACACTCCCACAAAATGCACTGCAAATGCTCAGTGATTTCCATCAAGGCTGAATGAAAAGATGGTTGTTCAGGACAAACACGCTTGAAGCCAATGTTTTTCATTATAAATAATTTAACTGATCGGTACATAATAGGCATATCACCTCTTGACCCCATATATCACACTACAGACCCTCCCTATCATTTCCCACCTGCTGTAAACCAAAGTTGAGTATTGCCAGAGGCACCTTGAAATAATGCTTTTCATTTCAGAATTTCCCTCGGGATTAATAAAGTATCTATCTATCTATCTATCTATCTATCTATCTATCTATCTATCTATCTATCTATCTATCTTCATGAAATGGACTACGTCATTTATTTTTATACACTTTTACAATCATGAGTCAAGAAGTGGATAAAAAGTGCTTGAATCCAGCTAAAATACGAGCAATACACTGTATGTAGATGTGTTGTGGGTTCTTCTACAGCCTCTCCTGCCCTGCTTCTATGGTTAATGATAGTCAGATGTGCATTGTGTATTGCAGTTCATTGTAGGTAGAGAGTGAGTGAAGCAATAGGAAGTCCCTTTATGTGCACACACATTACAGATGCACATCCACACACACAGACACACACAGGTATACACACATCTATGCACCTACAAACAGACACACAAGCATATACAGGTACACACAGACACAAATACAAAGACACAAAAAATATGCTTCACATGACTAAAAATACCCATTAATCAGTTAACTATCTAATTTTGGAACAAGGAAAGGTCCAAGATCTCATACAGTGAAAAGTTTCATTTCCTCTTCCAGTGGGCCACTTGTTGTCCAGCAAGTAACTGATATTAAAACATTCATTAGTCAAGGACAAAAGATTTTTTTTTGGTTGACAGTAAATGTATGACATCATTGCTCATGCAGTTGGGATTTAGTGACCAGTCAAATTCTGAGAGACCACAAGCGTATAATCTACTGAGGAGCACTGGGCATATAAAAACCAAACAGCAGCTTGGCCCCGCTCATCAGCAAACATTGGACCAACCATTGCCCCTAGGGGACGTGTTAGGACCAGCAGAACAAATCTGAGTACTCATGCTAGACCTGCATAGAGGTGAGGTTACAACATGAAGGTGGCCAAGGTGAGCCGCAGTTTGCCGGCTGGTTGCAGAATAATAATATAGGGTGGGTTATTGTAGCTGCTGGAGCTTGGAAAACCCCAGTGAGGTTTCAAGATGGATGGAATCAAAATTAATTTCAAATAGTGTGCTCACGTTCTGTGTGACTACCATTTTCAACCACCGTTGTTATTTTGAAGAAATGAACCACGTCTGCAGACCTGAAACATGTGTATCTCCTCCTTAGTGAGTAGGTATTCTGTGGGGGAATGGTGCTGGTTTGTAAGACTCCTCATGGTCTGCAAACCTCATTGAAGGTGTGGGCATATGATATATATATACAGAGGAGCTGGGATCCTCCTTGGCCTGCAGATTATGATGCTTTAGACCACTGTCCTTGATCCTGTGAGTTTTACTTGAGGCCATTCTTTCATCTTCAATATCTGACAGTAAAGAGACCAATATTGTGTTTCAATCCTCACACATTGTGCTTGCACATTATGTTTCATGTACACTCTATTCACTTTGTTCATTAAAGAACTATATCACATTCAAGCAGTGCATTGTGTTTTAAGAATGAAACCTAGACCTTTTTGAAAGCTGACAACATCCCATGTTCTCATCATTCTGTGAAACATATTGTATGCCAACATACAGCATGCCATTAGCAGTAATGGAACTAACATGTCACTGAAGTGTAACTTGGTGGAGCAGTCCTAATAAATCTCTTCTTATAAAACGAAAAACATCAAATCATAATAGGGAAAGGGGAACGTACATGTACTTAGTCACTGTTGGAAGGAAAAAAACTTTTTGAGGGTTGAAGTCATCAATTTTAGAACCCCTTTATTAAAGGAATTTTACCTCTGCTTCCACTTTGAAAGCCATGGGATTTATTACAACCAATACTATATGTCTGTGAGCACTTACAAATCAAAGTGGTTCAAGCACAAAAATTATGCATCATTCAGGCCCTGTTTATGATCACAATAAATTTCAATTTGAAATATTTTCAAAAATCATAAAAGCACCCGAAATGGAATTTGTATAATCTCGAAGAAACCCGCCTCCAGCTCATTAATAAAACACAATGGTATACATTATATGTGATGTGGTGGGGAGAAAATATCTCATGAAAAGTTAAGGCTTACACAGCTTTTAGAGTCATTCTACCATAAATAAATACAAAGACTTGGCTGTGAAAGACGCCCTGAAAGACCTCACAGAAGCACCTTATTAGGCCATAATGTGTAATAAGCAAGTCATTTACTTATAGACCCATCACTTTTTTTGTTAGCCCACCTGCCTGTCAGCCCTGAGGAATCTTCATGCCCACCTTTTTCCCGTCAGTTTTAAAAATGCCAGTCATTTTTGTATTAGATGAATTGTGAAATAAAAGAAAACGGAAAAACAGAAATTTACTTCAATAACAGAAATTATAATCAAAGTCACAGCAATTCACAAAACCATGTCAGGTTCCTGAACTTCCTAGCCACATCAGGTTCCTAAACTTTCTGATATGAGGAGAGGCTATGATTGCTCAGAAACAAAGAAACTTTTTAAGGAAAAGTGCAATTTAATCAAACAAAAATAAACTGTTCCAGATTAATCTGGCAGTGGAAGCCAGCTGAGCCATTTTTTACCAAATGATTGACACCATTGAGTGTGCCCCACAGGTCACTAAGTATTAAACATCCCTGCCCCTTTGAATTTGAAAGATGTGCTTGGGTTGGAACTTCATCAAAAGTGTGGACCCATACTACTGTGCTTGGAGAGAAGTGTGTCTTCTCAATGTGGTTTGTGCATTTCACACAGCAATACAAAGCTTTAACATACAAAATTAATGAGTAACACATACTAAATGAATAACACACTTCAAAACAACCTACCTACCAAAAGAAATCAATCATCATGGTAATATTATATGAAATTAAGATCATTCTGAACACATCGTCACTGGAATAAGACTTGTGTGAACATATAAAATTAAAGCTGAACAGATCTCAGTCAATTTATTGTTTTATGCTATTGAATATTTTGGTTCTATTGTAAATTCTTAAAAAAATGCTTCAAAGAACTGCACTTCATAAATCTGCTCTGTTGCTCGCCTCTATATCTGCTTAAATTTGATAAAAAAATAGATTACATTCAACTTCATTGTCATTGTGCAGAGTATAAGTACAAAGCCAATTAAATGCAGTTAGCATCTAACCAGAAGTGCAAAAGGATAGTATTTATACATATAAAATACATAAAATACATTAAAATACACATATTGTAATGAAAAGATATGTTGAAATATGTTCTACTGCCAGTTCTGAAGACAACACAGTTTGCCATGAATGTTTGAATGGTTTAACACCCCTTGATTTCTTTGGTAATGTACCTGCACTTTATTATATTGATTTAATTTTAACTGCTGTAGCTTTTCTCAGAAGTTACGCCCTCTGTGTAAAACTCCAGACTACACCTCAGACTGATTTCAGTAAAATCCCTACCATGGCCAATTAGAGTGGAGGGGGCAGCTCTAGCATGCTTGTCACACCAGCAGCACCTTAGTTCCCAAAAACAAGCAGAGGACATGTTCCCCCCCTGTCTGTCGCAAGCACCCTTTAAGTCAGTGAAGCATTTAGCTTCTAATATGTCCTCTATCAACGTTGTGAGACTGCATATTAAACGCTGTGTATTCTACGGAAATCAATTTATACATTTTGAAGGTGAATAATTTAATATGCAAGTTCTGCCATTGAGAATGATCTGTGACAAATGCACATTTTGAGCTCAGAGACCACCTGCTTCTGCTCTCTGAAAAATAACATTCAGCCAATAGCTTCTTGACACATTAGATTAGTAGATGCACTTATCCAGAGTAACTTCAATAGTTTGCATACTTGTGTAGAGCTGCTTATTTACTGAAGTAATTCAGGTTAAGCACCTTGCTCAGAGGTGCAGGATCATTTCCCCTCTGTGAGTTGAACTGGCAACCACTGGATTATGAGCCCTTTTACCTAAAGTTAATGGTCCTTACAAGGATGATTTATTTAGCTGGTTTGCCCAATGAAACACTTTGAGGAAGTGCTAGAGAGAACAAGAAAGGCAGTCTGGTGTGGTGCTTAAGGAGTGAGTCTTTTAGCCCAAAGGTTGCAGATTTTACTGTCGTGCATGGCACTGCTACACTCATGACCAAGGTACTTAACCTCAATTGCCTGAGTAAATATAAATCTGTATTAATGTGTAATTTGTGAAAATGTGAGCTTAATAAAGCTTAAATAAAATGAAAGAAAATTAAAAAGGGTGAGTGACTTTGCAAATGAGTCACATTATTAACATTGTTTCCTTAGGAGTCACGACATTCAGCCAGCCCTCGTCTCTCATCTGTAACACATTCATTTAACTGTTCAGTTCATCTTCCAGCACAGAACATTTTACATCATCAACATCAAGAAAGAGACTGCACTTCACTGAGTGAACACAGTCGAGCACTGGAGAGCTTTTGTCTGGCAAGCACGGGTAAAAAGTTTACACCACGTGGTGGACAGGTGCAGGTGTCATGGTGGGCAGGTTCACTGAGATGGCAGGTATGTTCAGTAATTTGGTGGGCAGGTTTGCTGATATGGTGGGTAGGTAAGTATTGTGACACCTAACTTCACTCCTGTGGCAGCCAGGTTCAGTGAGGAGGTGGGTGGATTCACTCATAGGTTAGATGAAGTAACTTGGTTACACTTCATCGCACCAGTCCAGCTCCTGTTTGGTGGTTAGTCAGGGCTCCACCCCTTTGGCAGGAATTCAGAGCAGAGCTATTCCAGTGACACCCCCCCATCTCTGCCAATCACACAGGAGCCGCCAAAACTAGCCCCTCAGTGACTGCAAGTGAAAATAATCTCTGTACATTAGACATTTCCTGTCTGGAAAGCCAGCCTCCTGGAATTAAGTGCAGACTTAAATGAGCAATTTTTCTAAAGGCTTCTGCAGCTCTGACTTCCAGACGGGGTCTCGCGTCATACACTAAACACCATACATCACCCCACCACAGCCAAAGTGCAGGAATATGAGGGCAGCCACTACCTCTCCTGGACAACAATGTACACCTGCACAAATGGACAGCTTCAGCTTGTCGAAACCAAATGGTATCAATTATCACAGTAAATATTACCGTCCTAACTCATTCTATGAATTTAAAAATAAATAACATAATCACAGTTTCCTATTTTTCATATCCATAGTTAATATCAGCCACCACTATTTGATTTTTTTGGCAAAGTAGATGTGAGGTATTGTATAAGCTCAGCCTATGAAGAGGAGGAAATTAAGTTTATAGATAAAAATACACAAAGTAGTAGGCTACTGGGTTCTTCAACAGAAAGTTTAATTTTAAAAAATCCAGATGTGTCTTTGGGTACAAAAACAACATTACATGTATCTAATTGTCATACGTTATATCACCCAAGCAAAAGTAGGTTGGAGTGCCACCTACATTTGCTACTGAAAATTTCTGGCAGTAATTAATGTCAGTAAAATTACTAGAGTACTATAGCAAAGTAGTACTATTACAGGCAAAGTAGTCAGAGTACTATGTTAGAATGTAGAACTCAGAAATTAAAGACTGTCCAACAATTTATTTACACCAAATACTGCCAATGCCAAGTGAATAGCCTCCACATAGCGGAAGACATGGACATATAGAAGACGTTGCAGTGCCTTGCAAAAAATTTTTCTCAGTCCAGGATAATGTGGTGCAGAAGAGAGCAGGATCACACCTTATGTGGTGATAATGTGCTCATAATTATATTAATGACTACTATTACAAAAAATCATATTTGTTAATATTTATAAAAAAATATTTAGAGTCTATTCAGTAACACAGAAAGCAATGCAGGAATAGCTACAGTCCATAAACCGATGAACAAATACCTGCATTGTGATAGACCAAACACAGAAATCATTAAGCTACTAGCCTCATAGAAATGATTTTGAATTCAGCAATGAATTATTTCAAAAGTTGAAAGGCACAGCAGCTGGAAAGAAATTTGCACATATTCAAACATTTATGTGGCAGACTGGGAGGAGACTGCCTTTGAAAAATGCTACCAAGAACCCCCACCCTACAGTCAATACTGACGGTATATGTGGCAGATAAACACATACATTAGAGGATTTGAGTAAATATACACACATACTCAGCATAATAGCAATGAAATATATCAGCATTTCCCAAACCTCTCCTGGAGGACCCCTTATCCTGCATGTTTTAGATCTCTCCCTGCTCCAACACAGCTGATTTAAATGATCAACCCATTATGAACTCCTGAAGCTGCTTAATAACAAACAGATCATTTAAATCAGCTGTGTTGGAGCAGGGAGAGATCTAAAACATGCAGGACAAGGGGTCCTCCAGGAGAGGTTTGGGAAACGCTGAAATATATTACATATAGCATGGTTTTCTACACACTACTACATACACAGAACACACGTTTATCCAAACACACTAAATATGAAAGTTTACTTTAAGGACATTGATAAGCACGTGTTACTACACAAAAGCAGTCTTCACTCAGAACACACCTTCCATCTTCATAAAATCACAACTGACAGTATACATTTTCACTCTGAAAAACAGGAAACATAAGACTAAATCAATATGAAATATATGTGACACACATATGCTTTCAATTCCTCTCATGCAAATAAAGACTTTATTAACTGTCAGTCAAGCTGTATGCTTTATACATACAACATCATATACAAAATAATATCAGCTGTACCAATCAAGGCACACACACAGACACATGCCCTAAATATTTTCTCATTAACTCTTTTTATTGGTGGTGTGGATTATGGGGGGTTCCCCTTGCTTGGGAAAGAGAAAAAATAGTGTGTGCTTTGATTTTTACAGGGTTGGAGAATTAGCAGAGGAGGTTAGCATGGTAGCCGGCAGTGCAGAGGGCTATGTCTGCGCCGGTCTGGAGTGTGGCTTTAACAAGCATCCCCCTGGGACATGGGGCCCTCCAGCTGCTGCTCTACCAGACGACAGAGTCAAGGCCAGCTGCATTACTCACCCGTTTCTAGCGCCCGCATAAAACCGTGCGTTTTCACGAGTGACGACTTCTTTAAGAGATGATTTTGGAAAGCCCTCCTGGAACCTCCACCACAGCTGAACAAAGCTGGAGGCCTGCTCCCACCTCATTTGGTCAGCATAATAAGGGGATGGGAAATTTCAGTTGTTTTTTAAATTTAATTACAACAGTACTGAGGATTTCAGTTCGCTCTCTTGCATTAGTGAGTCCACCACTGATGGTGATCAAAGGCGCAGTGATTAATCAAAGTCATCACTTCACTGTGCAGTGTGCAGTCTTTTAATTTAATTGTGTTTTCACCTTTTCAGACCCGTTTTTCACAAGGAGCTCTGCGGCTCCTTGAAAAGCCTTTAAGGGGAGACAGAACAAAGACATTGGAGGTGAGACCCCTGAGGTCCACTTATGAAGGAAAGCCATCTCAGCGTACACAAAAATGCAAAAAAAAAAAAACTGTATCATGTATAAGTCGTAATGTCTCACTTTAAAAAAAAAAAAAAAAAAACCTAACATAGTACATGGAATCCCAGCGGAAATCACTATCATTCATTGTACTGGGTGTGTCTGACGCATGGACTTACCTTTTGTGACGTTGTGACATTGTGTGTTGTAGTTGTGATAGAAAAGTGAGGCTTCGTGAATCCCAAAATTGGTAGAGCTACCATGCATAAACCAATCAAAGTATTATTTTCAGAGAGCATTCAGTCATTAGTAGCACATGGGAAGTCTTTAGAAGTTATGGACTTCATGAAGCCTCACCCTCAAGTCATTAGACTGAGGGGTGATAGGGACCCGAGGTTATGCTACAGTGTCAATTCGCATGCATGGCCAGCCTGATTACGCACTACATACTACCACCCAGTACTCAGGACACTGATAAAATATTTAATTGAAAACAAAAAGGAAAATCCTGGATTTTCAAAAGCAGTGTTAAATGGTTGCAGCACTTCAGAAGAAACCACAGTGAAAAAAAGCAGTTGTGATGTTAGAATGGCTGTGGTTGGTGAATGAATTGTGCTGTCACTCCCTCATGTGGGAGTGTGGCTCACTTTTTCCAATCCTCAGCTTCACTGACCTCCTCACTCAACTCAATTCCTTGGCAACAGGAGAACAGAAGGATTACAGCACGGAATTTAAGAGGAGTAGCTTCAATTTTTATTACCAGAAAAAGGATGCAGAAAAACAGACAAAAAAAAGTTACCAGTCGGCAACTTGGAGCGAGAAGAGAACTTAAAGTTCGGTCATAAGCATGGCATCACGCAAGATTGCCTCACCGTGGTATTGCCATAGTGCTTCAAGAGGATATCATTCACTTATTGATTATATAGTCTTTTTTACTTTATGCTCCACAGATCACTGAACAGAGCAGGGCTAGGGAAAGTGGTTTGTGTCTCTTTTACATAAAACACTGTAATATATCAGGACTAACTAAATTATTCAGTAATGCCAGAACATTAGCAGCTGTGGGTGATCATAATTTAAACTGGCTTGTTTATTAATTGAACAGCAATCAGCAGATAAGCAGAAGTGCAGCAGGACTGTGGACAGCACTAGCCCCACCCAAGTGGCACATAGCTGCAGCTACCACTTGAACAGTGAAATCTCCTCTGTGTTTTTTACAAACACCTGTATAACTGCATGTAACTATAAGAACGATCTCATGGTTTAATCTCATTGTCTGGATCAAACTGGCAATTTGATCACTGGCACTGCTCTTACTTCCTCTAACAAATTAAATAAAGGTTAAACGGAAAATAGAAAAAAATAAAACCTCTCATATACGTGAAAACAGAAACAGAGAGACCTCCAATGCAGTAGTACATTGAGTACAAATACACTGATGAGTGATGAATATGATACAGTATTATCCAGTCTGGCTGTAGCACTACAGTGAAATGAGCCAGTCTTGTTCCAGTTCTGAGGTGAAAAAGGGACATGAGTGTACTCAGTGAACCAGGAACAGCCTGTCAACCCAGATATTGCCAAACATACAAAAATGAACAAACTTGTCCTACCATTAAAACGTCATTATAAAAAAATCTGCAATAATTATGTTGACGATATTTTTGAAATGTTTCTCATAAATGCTAAGGTGATTTAATGGCAGCATGTTGTTTAATTCCTAATTTTTCCTCAGAGAAAAATGTACAAGAAAGAAAGAAAAAGTAATCCCACAGTGCAGCCTTTATGAGTGTCTGAATTTGAATGATAGCTCCTGCTGTCCCTTAAGGAGGAGGTACATCATTCTAGCAGTGGTCCTTCAGCTGTGAAGGAGTATGGAGAAAAGAAGAGGGGAACTGTAGAGAATGAGATAGAACATACACTTTTCTTCTCCACAGTGACATGTTTACCCACAAGCTCCAGTATTGCCCTTGTGGGAGAGAACACCCTGCCCCCCCCCAAAACCCCTACACACACACACACACACACACACAGACACACACACACATGCACACACACACACACACAAATACACAAACCACAACCTCTTCCCCTTACCTCACCTGCTTCCACTCACTTGAATGAGCCCGTCTGGAAGTTGTTTTTGGATGGGGAGTCACATTCCTGGAAGTTCAGCATTCCCAGTTCTCGGACTTAACTGGAAGGGCTTCTTGAAAATAGTTTCCCTGAAAATATCCGGAATACGTGTTTGGCTGGGGGGAACTGGCAGACCGTGGGCAGAAATTCTATGAAATGCTACATCCCCTCACAGCTCTCTCCCCTCTCTTTCTCTCTTTTTTGTTCTTTTTCCTGCTTTCTCCCTTTCTCTTTCTTTTTTGCTCTCTCCATCTGTCTATCTCTCCCTCTCTTGCTCCCTTCTGTTTTTGAATGCTTTTCTCCGTTTTTCTCCCCCTTTCTATGCATTATTGATTTAAGCTGCCAGAATCTTCGCTTCAGGAGGGAAAAGAGTGGGGTGAGGATGAGTGACAGGTAGATAGGCTCCACAGCAGGCTGCAGAATGTGTAGGAATGAGGTCACCTCCATGACCTCTCACCCAGCCTTACCTACACCCCCCCTGCACGGTGTGGGTGAGAACACACTGCGCTCACAGAAGCTCAGTTCCTCATGAGTCCTGGAGGATGGGGCCACCATCCTGTACAAGAAATAGTCACTGCTGAGAAGTTTGTATTTGGTCAAAAAATGTCAGCAGTTACATTTCAAAGCAGATACGCCTATTCAAGGCATCCTTTTGGGCACCTGCAGTTTCACTGCTACTTCAGACAGCAAAACTG
The DNA here is from genome assembly GCA_019176425.1 of Megalops atlanticus. NCBI lineage: Eukaryota > Metazoa > Chordata > Actinopteri > Elopiformes > Megalopidae > Megalops > Megalops atlanticus. The sequence goes on along the minus strand of CM032884.1, from coordinate 20,263,451 downwards.
AAACTAATGAATCCCATTTGGTCATATCATAAATTGGTCTGCCACAATAAGATGAATTGGGAATGATACGGCTTTGTTTGTCTGAAAAAATGAATAACGTGCATCTGTCTGCAACATCTCAGAACCTCTTCTGTGTCATGCTCTTTTTGTCCAACACTACATTGGATGCAGTAGTGTTGACTTTTTTGTTGACAGGCTGTCGTGAAACAAGATGCCCTAATTTTATTCCACAAGAGGGATTATTAATGAAAGGTTGAACAATTTGGTAGACCAGAGAAGGCCCATGCTCCTATGATAGACGCATTTTGGTGGTAGTGTGGGTAAGGAATATGGCTTATAACCACAGCTGTTACAGGATGGCCTGGGTTTTTGATTAATGCTTCATGTTTGGTATGTAAAGCTATGTACATATACAAAGCAAGCGTACACCTGATTTAGATCTGTTATCAGCTGTTACAAGTTATGAGTTTATTATGATTCTTGTTCAAATTCAAAATGTGAATATGGAAATTGTATAATGACATAACAACACCAGATGATGTAGTGTGAGAAGTGGGTACAACCAATGATAATTGCTCTTGTAACCATCTACAAGCTATGACTGAATTTCTTAAAAAAAGACTTTTTTAAGATTTTTTTTTTAAGATTACAGTTCACCATTAGATTTCACAAGCCATGAGATAATGCCAACAACCAATGAAAAAAGCCATTCAGACATAATATGCCAAAAGGAAACAACTGTTTTCTCAAAGCTGTTTCTTCTAGAACCAGAGCAAAAGAAGCAAAGAGCTTCTTTTAAAGAAAAAGAACAATGCAATGCAAATTGTGGGAGCATTAAACTGAAAGTACATGATAGACTGAAGCAGAAATGACCCATTTTTAACAATGGTGAGAGCATACAGGTTTATATGACCTGTCTGCAGAGACCTACAGTGACAAACAACAAAAGGATGGCAGAAGAGTGTGTGGTATGTTGAGATCATGATTCAAAATCATCATTCCAGAGCCCTGACGTTGTGTTCCATGGTATGACTCTCCCAATGTCCAAATCCATTAGATGAGTTAGCCTAAATTCCTAGTAGCCTTGTTATAAAATGTGTCAGTTTAATACACTGACTTTTGATTTTCAGAAATTGTCATATGTATACTATGTAAAGTGTACAGGCCTTGAATAAAGGCCTACTTGTTAAAGATGTGTGTTTTTGGTTAAGGCTGTCCGAGTTATAGCCCCGATTCAGCTCTTCTAATAGCCATTACCAGTTTTCTATGGATTGCAATTAATGAAATCTGTGTGTTTGGCTAGAACCCTTTGTCTTTGGTTTGGCTTGTGTGTTTGGTTAGGAGTCTGTCAACTTGGTTAAAAGCCTGTGGGCCTTGCAGAGTGTCAGCTGCATGTACCCTTTGAGAGAACAACAGTTTGTTCACAGGCATCAGCTTAAAGCAGGCCATCCCCGTTGACCCAAATATCTTTATATCATATGATCTAAGCATCAAAACCCACTATCATCCACCTGACATAAATATCCCTTCCCAACGCCCCCACTGAGCAGGTTTCTGTGATGAAGCAAAAAGTGTTACAGCAGCAAGACAGAAGAGGCAAGACATCAGCAATGTACTGTTAAGTCAAGCAAAAGTGAGAAATTACTTCTTTTCCCTGTGTTTAAACTAAATCAGTAAATCCTCCCAGTGCTGTATAAATAGTGATACCATAAATTAAAAGAGAACATTGCAAAGCAGAGGCAGTTATTTTTACTGCCTCATCACTATTATTTTTGAAATGAAAGGATTAATATAAACTAATGACTTTTTTCATGCACGTTTCCTTAGATGATTATTTCCTTAATTGTGAAGAATGCTTTATGTTCTTTGACAGGGTCTATGAAATCCTCTACAGCATTTCAAGAAAACCATGAATCACAATAATTAACGAAGTGTAAAACGATACTTAACTGGGATTGGACGCCAAACTAATCCTCTTCAGATTCTGTTCTTAACAAGACCTCACAAAGCCATCGGGGAAATGCTTCCAGGGGCATTCACTAACTGGTCTATAAATCTTTTTCTCAGTTTGTGGAAATGCAGAAAGCGCCGCTTGGCATAGACGGAGAGCCCAATGGACCTCCTCTTCATGTTCATGCCAGTGCCCAGGCTCCACTGAAGTATTTTATACTGCGCTCATCTCATGTTGTGGAAATGAACATTGGATTGCGTTCTTTGGACTAAAGCTAATATTCAGCTTTAAATTCAGCTTTATAAGAGAAACAATGGAGAAGGAGAGAGAGAATGAGAGAGAGGGAGAGTCAGAGTGAGAGAGAGTGAGAGAGCGAACAGTCCGGGAGTAATTGTGGTTTTCTCAAATCCCTTTTTTCTTTTTAATTTTCATAGGGGAAAGTAGCTTTCAGATGAAATATGGCTTCAGTGGGTTATTTGTATTGCTATATGCCTGTTTATGTGTTCAATGTGCTGCAAATGTGCCCCTGAGAAAACACAGTAAAACAGAGTGTGAAAGTGGAAAACTAGGAGTAAGTGTAATTTCAGCCAAGATCAAGGGACTGAACAATTTTTTTTTTTTTTTTTGCATAGTCTCCCTTTAATTAAAGGCATGGGCTCCTCTGTATCTGACAGTTTATCCCCTCCCAGTCACTCTTTCACCCCCATCTACTCAAAAAATTAATGCTATTCCATCTGAACCCAATCAGGAGTCACAAAGCCCAGAGCACAAAGGGTTAAAATTTTTATAATCATTAACATCATGCTTGTAAGGGTCATTTTGTAGCATGGTGCATGATTGTTACGTCTAAGTCTGCAGCCAGCCCCTGTTGGGTAGAGGAGGTCAGTGAGCAAGAAATACAGGAGTTAGTGAGTGACACAAATGATCTGTATTTATACTGGCATGCTTGCTAATCGTGCAGAACAGTCAAAAATAGGTTCAGGATCATTAGGTTCATCATATGTTCATCAGACTAAAGGTAAATTCCCTACCTCCCTCATTTGTAGCTCACAACCCACCAATGCCATTGAGAAATTCAGGAAGAGCTTTTCCAACATGGTCTTAGGGGCTAAAGATTAGACCAGAGAATATATAGGTGTGACTGCAGTCAGATGGAGGACTAGCTGATTAGGCCTTCCTTTTATGAGAGCGTCCTTTGTGACAGAGCTTTGACATTGATGCCTGAAAACACTAGGCCTACATGAAATGACAGGACAGCAGGATGTCTCAACATTGTAAATGTAACACATTTTATGACAAAACTCTTCTCAACTTGAAGTCATCCTCAAAAATGAACAGCCATAAATACATGGATGTGAGTATGAATAGTCACTACTAGGCTGTGGTTACGGGGACTGGTTCCCAATCTAAAAATATTATTTTCATTTGAGGCTCAAATGCAAGAATTTTTTTTAAGTTTTAAAGATTTCACTTTTAAATTAGATCACAGAGTGTGGGAAACATACAGACTTAACAATCATCCAGGCAGGGTGTACATTATATCCATTTATTACCTGACTGAAGTTGAGAGCTGATTCCATAAAATGGGAAATTGGGAGAGACAAGACCACCATAATCCTTTTTCTGAAGTGTCTGCAGGGCGGTTTCTGTGGGGATTTTAACTGGTTTATTTTGAGCCGGGATATTTTCCCAAAGTTATTTATGAGCATTTGGATAAATGGTAATTTTGTATGTTAGTATTGGACATACAGCAAGATATTACTGATGTATAGACCTATCTTATGATTAATTCAGTAGGTGTATATATTATGAGCATTGTCATGTAGCATATAGCATAAGTTGTTCAATGAATAGAAGGAATAAAAGTGTTGCAAGGGCCAGGGTGAAGTGTTTGAACTATTCATAGTAGGGAGCTCTGATCCAGCTAATCATTTCCAAATATAGTAAGCTATTTCCAAACCCATGACACTTGAGAATCACAAGTGGCCAGCTGACTGCACTGATTGAACTGCATGGATATATTTCTTGAAAAACAAAATACTTGTATTGGTTTATATCTATCTAATCAGGAATGATTAAATAATTTAGTCACAAAGTTAACTAAACAGCACCATTAAAACACTTGTTAATCCAGAATCTCAGCTCCAGTCAATTACACAGGCAGAAATTTGTGGAGGGGGAAATGGGCAGGAAAATGCAGCCAGGTGTATGCAATGGCACCGACATCTTAAAGATTCATTCATATGCAGCAGTGTTAAAGATTCATTCATATGCAGCAGCATGACTTCTTACCATGGTCTGAACATCTCACAGGAGCTTGTGGTATGCACAGCTTGGTATACATTTCACCTAATGAAACGCTTTGGGGGGAAAATGTTTCTCTCTGAAAAGAAACTTAAGCATTGTAATCTCAGGCATTGCCTACCACACGCAGATTTTGCCAAACAAAATGTTCAGGAGGTCATTGGTGATATTTTGAGCTCAATGCTCAAGATAGAAAAACAGCTTTTGCATTGTAAAAGTCAGCACGGTGGTTGAGGACCTAGGCATGTAACCAGAAGCTTGTAGATTTGATTCTGTGGTGGAACACTGCTGCTGAACTTTGAGCTACAGTAGATAAACCTAAATTATTTGCACATCCATATTCCTGAAAATAAACTTCGCTCTTCTAATTTAAAAAAAATGGTCATTAACAAACACTGTGTCAGTGTGGTATGAAGTAATACTTTGGGTCAACCGAAAGCACCACATCAGCACCAAAGCCTTCCAATCTGGAAAAAAATGGTTTCCGAAGGAAATGAAAAGGTAATAAAATATCTTTGTTCCCAGTCTTTTTGAAAAACCCAATCATATTGTATATTTACAGCAAAATAATTGGACAACTTTCTTTATGAGGACATTTTTCACTATAACTGACTAAATTTCTAACTGAACTAATGACCCCATATAAAATATGCCTTTAATCTTCACTGCTTTTTATTGAGATATAAAATGAAGCACCACTCTCCAACCAACCTTTTTTTTTTCTTTGTGTTGGACTTCAGAGTCATATCATGAAGAAATGAATGCGCTCTGAGAATACAGACTTCCATTTTTTCCACAAAAACATTAAATGTCAATCTGAACCACAAAAGATTCAGCCAAATGGAAATATTTTTATTTTGTATATTCAGATTGGCTTGATTTATTCCAACCACAAGTAGGATATATATCCCTCCAGAAATGAAGACGTATTGTACCTAAAAATATAAATCAGAAAGTACTTTTACAAATATATGTGTTTCTTTTTTTCTTTTTTTTCTCATGCTTAGAGAAATACCACTTTTAAAATGTGACTAACACTTTTGTGTTAGCTAACAAGCTGAGACCCTCATGACAACTTCCTGGAAATGCTGTTGTTAAATTCCATTATGCATGCATTTTGTCATTGTTTTGTCCCTGAACATATATGTATAGTGTCCCTGTATATATATGAGTATTTACGCTATCACTGCTGGGTTTTCACTTTGTCATTATTTGTATTTCCTCTGCAAAGTGCTATATTATGTAGAAATTGATTTATTGAACAACACTGAGGCTGTGAACAATAAATGTCCCAAATTTCATTCTTTTGAGCAATGTTGTGAGAAGTTGTGCAACAATCATATTTCGTAAACCTACTGAGTGACCAGGGACCAAAACCTATGACAACCAATGTGTGCATGATGGATGTGAAAAATTGGAGGAGAATGGGTGAATGCTTTGCAAGGTTTTTGACACGGAGACTGAAAAATGTAAGCAAGAACTACAATTGCAGTATTAATAGTAGTAAGTTACGTTTAATTCGAAACTCATCCTTATTATCTTGAGTCCTGTCTAAAATCCTCTCACTCAGTCACTCATTCACTTCCACAAGTTACTAGACAGAAGTTCCCCTGATAGATACAGTAGGACTTTGTGAGATGCATTTAGTCTTGATGCCATCTGGTGTTTTGGCCTGGAATTTCTGCACTCAGTCTTGAGGGGAGGAGTAAGAGCATGGTGCGTAGCATTCTAGACTGCTGCGTGCACAGTCCCACTGGTCGGAAAATCTTATTATTTCATTTCACTTCAAACAGCATGACTGAACTGATCCAGCTGGGGTTAATGGCTCAACACATAACCGAGAGACAACCCCCATTTCCCTTTGCAATGAAGTCTAAACAGACTACTGGGAAGTCCTGTTATCAGCATCATCAACGGGGAAAATATTCACAGAAAACATGACAATAAAATCCTTCCAACAGTCCTTCCTATAAATGTGTATTTCCTTCACAATTCTTTTACATCCACTGGCCTTTAGTAGAGGTAAGGGGTTAAGTATTAAAAAGTCGACAAAAAGAAAGAAAAAAAATGTTCCTTGCTTGAACCCGTGAAACTCAATCTATCTTGAACCTTCTAGAATTTTATGGAACTCTGGGATGGCCCAGGAGGTGCGTGCCAAACTCAACGAGACAACGACAGCACTACTGTACTGTGTAACCTGAGAGGGGGGTACCGCTGCGAAGGGTTCTGTCAGCCAAAGTGCCGGAAAGTGTGATCCCAACAGCTTCTTTCACTATTACACAGAGGCGGCCCACAGAGCAGTGCAGCCAACCTGGGCAAATTAGTGGCTAGATGTACAGATTTACTGCATCCGGAAGCTGCAGACATAAACAAGCAGGACATTTTGTTATTTTTAGTCGCTTAAACAAATAATCAGAAGAAAAACATGCATTTTAAATATTTATCGTATCAGAGCACCTCCAGCCATTACGGAAGCATAGCTAATATAATCTCAATTTCCCTCTGGAGACTTCTGGCCCCACCTTCAGCAACGTCTGTCAACAAAAACTGACTTTCAGGGGTCACTTTGGTGAACTATGGCTCTGAATAGTTGGCAACACTGCTCAGACTCCCCTGCATACTCTCAGAGCATGGACAGAGTGCTGATGTGACCAAAACAGATCCACTCGCTCCTACAGGCAGCCTGCGCTGGGATTGGTGCAGGCAGCAAAGGAGGAGTGGAAAAAGGGTCTGGACTCTCCCACAGGATATAAAGTCTAACCACAGTGAAACACTCGGTCAGAAATCACACGTGGATCTGTGCAGCAGGAGAGCTGAGGAAAAGGGAACCTCAGGCACAGACATCCTTGGAGCACCGGTCTGTTCAAAAAGTAACAATAATAGCTGTCAAAAGGAATTTTTAACTAGAAGAGAAGTCATCAGCAGCATTTTCAGTGGGAATCATCAGGGCTAAACTGGACTTCAGGTGAAAGGATTGGTTAAAAGGGATTTTTAAAGGACCGGAAGCGCTTGATGTATATGTATGACAGAGGCCCAGGTGTTCCTAGGTTGCCATATAATATAAATAAGAATAATACTTGAAGACCGAGGACAAAACGGGTCAGTATATCCCACTGGGGGGGAGATGTCGTTTGCGATGGTGCGTCCAGCGCCCAGCAGGTTCCTCTACTCGGACGTCAGCATGATGTCGGAGGACGAGGAGAACGGCAGCGAGAGCTCGGGCTCTGACGAGAAGCCCTTCCACCTGGACGCGGCGGGCTTCCAGGTCAAGGTCAGCAGGAAGCAGAAGGCCGGCGGCGGGCCGGCGTCCGGGGTGGCCGAGGTGCGGCAGCGCAGCGCCGCCAACGCCCGGGAGCGCGACCGCACCAACAGCGTCAACACGGCCTTCACCGCGCTGCGCACCCTCATCCCCACCGAGCCGGCCGACCGCAAGCTGTCCAAGATCGAGACGCTGAGGCTGGCCTCCAGCTACATCTCCCACCTGGGCAACGTGCTGCTGGTCGGGGACGCCTGCGGGGACGGCCAGCCCTGCCACACCACTCACTCTTACTACCACCACCACGGCTCGCCCGGCCGCGACTCCGAAAACGCCCAGCCCCGGCAGATCTGCACCTTCTGCCTTAGCAACCAGAGGAAAATGGTGAGTGCCGCATTGGTGCGGGCTTGACGCTGTGAACGCAAGTTCGGCTCCATACGTACTATATCATTGCTGTTACGCTAGGATGAAGAATGCATTCTCACTTTTGACAAAATAGCTGCTGAAATGAATTATTGTGAAACTTTATGTTTGTGGGAAATCTTGTCAAAGCTGAAAAAAAAGAAAAAAGTTTGAAGAGAAAATAAAAAACGTTTATCTAAAATAAAGAGTACCCTCAAAATACAGAATATACCCTGTCACATGGAGAGAGAGAGAGAGAGAGCACCGTAGCACAGGAGCTGTGCTGAAGCCAAAGCACATCTTATTTTCAGCTGTCTATCATCTGGGAGCTATTTCTCAATCCAGTCTCATATTTATATGATTAGGAAATGCTATATCTCTAAGTTCTGAAGGACAGCTGCAGGTCTTTTATTTATTTAGTGTTCCAGCTACAGCTACATTTACAGCCTAACCTGCCCCACCACCAGCAGCACTCAATATGATATTGAGTCTGTGCGTCCCATATTTCAGGGGTGAGGAAGTCCAAGCACACATGTGAACAGAGATGCATGATTCCTCTCCATCACTGTAGCACCATGTGGAGACAGGGAGCATTAGTGGGTGACTTTGTATGGATGATTTCATCAGGCATAAAATTAAAAACAGCCCAAGAGAATTCGCCAGCATTATCCTGTGTCTCTCCTCATTTGTAAGCACTTTTCTCGTGCATCAGGCCCAGGTGCAAGTGCAAGCCTTTTCAGATCTAATTGGCATCTTGGAATGGTACGTCCAAAATGAGAAATGCCTGGGTTTGATTTTCACATTGACTTCTTTCCCACAGAACTTTAAATTAATTCTAAACTCCAAGTGAATGTTTTAAGAAAATCTTTGTGATGTATATATCACAGATTCACAAACCAAAAACCTTTGAAAGCTGCAAATGACAAAATACATAAATACAAAAAAACAGTGAGGGAGAAAAACCTATAAGATATGAAAAAAGGAATCCAAGATCTACTGCTGTAAAACACACCATTCTTCTTACAAATTTAGAGATAAATCATGCTAAACTAGATTATATTTCTTGATTACGTCACAACTGCAATATGCATTTCACCCACAGAACTTAAAATCACTCTGGGTTGCATTTCGTTAAGAACATTCAGATTCAACAATTCAAGTTTTTTTTCCAAGAAAGTGAGTGCTGAATATGAAAGCAAAAAGTCATTTTCAAACAAGTTGGAATAGGTTCTGAATTAGTTCTTAGTTTCAAAATGATAAAGCCGTAGAGCCATACTCATAAGATCCAAAACACAAGAGCCAAATCCTCGCAAGTGAACATATTTCAAATGTTGAGTTTTAAAAGCAGAAATCTGGAAACAGAATTGATGTAAGTTCCATGTATCTAGCCTTGAACATTCTGTGAACATCTGCCTTATTCCCTGAGCTACCTGTGAGACTTCCTGAACGATCTACGCGGACATCCTGTGTTGATCTAAGCCTCTTCCATGCCTTATAATTAATAATGCTGTCAACCAGATTCAAACTCAGTGCTTCTATGCCACAAACACTTAGCTGCTTACTGAGTAAGAGCAGACCTAAATAGCTCATCTTTGCAGATTTCAATCTTACTCTGAAAATGTCAAGTTCTTGGTGTTGTCATATCATCAACTACTTTACCTTTAGTTTTATTGAGGGCATACATCTAAAAAGCAATGTAAATATAAGGTCATCTATTTTATTTTTATTTTTTTATTTAAATATTCAGAGGAACTCGTTAAAAGCAAGAGAAGGACACCCTTTCAGTTAGCATATTTTAAAAGCAGTTAGTATAGGTTTAATGCATGTGGGGTAAAGCTGACCTGAATTGTTCAACAGAACTTTAGTCTTCATAGTGGTCACATTCCACCGTACATAATGGTTTGTTTTATTACACTTCTTACCCAATTTTTTTAGTTGGGTAAGCAAAGGATAGTACTGTCTCAAGAGAAATATTTTTTCCATTTAATTGTCAAAAAATATATTTATATATATTGCACACCAATGATGTAGATTAAACTGGCACAGTTTTATAGATTTCAGTAATAATTTTGGACCATAGCAATGAACATGATAATTAATTATATGAACATGAACACAACATTTAAGCTCAAACTAGTTTGAGAAACAAATCATACCATTTAAATTGATCATCACTACCAGCCACTTTCCATTCATTTAGCATTCCATTCCTTAATTAACTGACTAATACATAGCAGTCAGCATCCATGTGTTTGTGTTTTTTGTCTGTTGGAGTAGCATTCCCTGTGTTGTCCTCTGTGAAAGGTGACCTGCATTTGCACATGTCCACTGACCAGGTGCAAATGCATCACCATGTTTATGGATTTACATTGCAATAAACAAACATTCTCTGTGCCCACAACTAAGGCATGCTGACAGTATGAATAAGATCAATTACTCTGACAGGCTCTACACAGTTTAAATATGAATGAATGAACTGATGAAAAATATACTTTCATTTTCCAAATAAGTTTGTTCCCTAGACTTTGCAGCCTTCCAGCAGTGTCACATGGCACATATAACATAATTGGTTAGAGAGGTGTCTAAATGTCATGTGACACTGTTGGCAGAGTTGGATATGACATTCATTCTTGCATAACACATGGTGTGATGTGATAAAGTGTGTCATACATCATGCACAACATAATATGAATGCTTAATGCAACCATTGTGGAATGCATGTACTGTGCGACCAAATACCGTTAATACATGGAATACAATGGAATTAGCTACAGATTATTCAGCTAATTGCTGGTCTGATTGAGTTCCCCAGCCTTCACAATAATGTATAGCATCTTTAACAGAGCATCTCACCAACAAATGACTAAAGTTGTTTCTCAAAAGCACTCCCAAACTGCAGCAACTCTTTCATCTGGTTTCCACTGACCTACCTTACCTGTGTGTGTGCTGCTCTAATGTGCTCCAGTTTGGAGGCTCAAATAATAACAGGTTAAGGTACACCTACTGCTGACATGCATGAAAACGGTACATCTTTAGCGGTAAGTTTTCCTGGTATAGCCCACCCACCTATATCCTACTCACCCATATAAATGAGTGAGATCACTCAACAGATTTGTGTGTTTGCTGGCTTAAGACAGAGGAGGAAATTCTGATGCTTGTGCTTTTGTTATTCATTATTTTTGTTATTCATTCTGAATAGTCCACAGCAAGAAATCCCTGGCAGATGATGCTGATTGTATTCATACATGGATTACATGTATGTCTATTTCCTACTAGGAAAACTAGAAAAAGGAAGGGGAAGTAGTAGTGATGTATGAACAAGACTGTGCCAGGAGTACAATTTGTACAAGACTTTCTGGTCTTGGAATTTTACACAGGGTAAACAAGTCTACTTCTGCTTGACTCACCTGGGCACAGGGCCAATCTAGTTACTGTCATGTAAGGGGTTGGCCAGTATGCTATAACCCAGGGTCAATCTGTGGTGAAAATATGTCTGGCCTGCTTCAGCAGGTATAGCTAACCCACAGCTGACACGGCTTTTGAAGACAGGTTGGTTATGACCTGTCAGAGGGACGTCAGAGGGACGTTCTCCGATGGCTTCTTGTTTCTTTTGGAAAAGTGCTTCTGTTTGGATGTGGAAGGAACTTTCCCAGACCACAGTGCGAGACCACGGAAGGAGCTGTCACAGCCTCCGTTGTGCACTTTCATGATAAAATCCCCCCCTGAGCAACAGGATTTATCATTTAAATTTATTTAAAAAATACTGTAAACATTTCGTCTTTAATTACATTTTTTGTTTATTTTGGACTATCACCAAGCTCCATTTCTGTGAGATGAATTTATTATTTTATTTGGCATGAGGTCCTAATTATGCTCATATGGAAACATACAATGATAAATAGTCCCGTGAGAGAAATTATAATGAGCAGGAATTGACAGAATTTCCCTAGCTGGATGTGATACTGACATTCCTCCACACAGGCAGAGTAAATGAGGATGAGAATATAGCTCTTTATTTTATTCTGTTTTAACACTCTGTACCTTTCCTTCCCCTTTGATACTTAAAACAGCCTGGGCTTTTCTTTCATGTTGGATTTAAGAATAAAAACTACTCACTTCAGCCCACACTCACTCATAATTAGTGCTCACTACTCATTTATTTTACTTGTTTGCTTGGCAGAGCAGCGTAAACAGCTTGCATTTTAACTGTATCTATAACACAGACACAGTTCAGGTTAGGTGCCTGGTTCGAGGCCTCAACACTGTAGCAGTGCTCCACCTGGCATTCAGACATGCAGCTCTCCTGTTTCTTAACCATGACAGCATGCTTAAAACACTCAGTGAAACACCACAGCTTGTCTTTATCATTTACCGAGACAAAAGATATTTTCCACTTATTTCTTTTATGATGTTGAGACAGCGACCTGATACCATCATAACATTAAGCTGGTTTGTAACAGATATGGGCATGACTGCCGGTGACTTCTTGTGTGCAGCGGCTGCATGAAAACAAACATGGCTGTTATGTATGTGTGTTAGCTGGCCAAGTGTGCAATAAGGCTACTTTTAGTTCAACTCTGTATTGAGGCAAATACAAAACTTCTCCAAAAAATATTTCTCCTTTTTTAATGTACTGAGGAGAGACAGATGGGAAAATGTTGTATGAAACCTTCATTAAAAAAAAATTTGAATGAATAAGGATCAGTTATCGCTCTGTGTGACAAGCCATCTATAGCACATACGCCTAACACCAACCAGAACCAGAACCTCAGAGAGAATTATTTGTCCCGATGTTAGACGTTAGAATAACATCAGTCCCACTGTAGAGGAGATGACAGACAGATATGGGACCCTGGGCTTTACAGAACAGCATGTGTTTCATCACAATGAATCCAACTTGTTTGCATGTCCTCCTGTCAAACTCCGTGCCTCTGTTTCCACCTTTGGGTTGACACATCTGGCGTATACTTTGGATTTGTCTTGGACTGATTGTGGCGTGTACTTCTTATTTTGAAAAAGATTAGTGGCTTTAAATGTCTCAAAGCTCATAAGCGACGTGCTTCCAGCTCAGGGTTACGGCCTCCACACAGCATGAGGTTTTGTTGCATGCTGGCATGGACTGCAAGTGCAGTGTGACCGGTTAAAATGGTGATTAATAACAAACACTGAAGTCACACCTTGCGCTTTTTTATGTGTTTTCCTATTCAACCCTCTTTTGGTATGTTAGGCTCATCTCACTGCCACAAGCCCTGCTCTCATGCAGGAGCATTAATGTGAGAGGCATGCAGGACTGACACGCATCCAATAGCCATGTTTTTACAGTACAAGTCATTACAGTGTAGTGAGTGCTACCCCACTGATGTCATCCAGGCAGCTCACAGGCACCTGATGAACTGAAGGTGAGATGAGGAAAGCCCATCCAACCTACAGTGCAAAGCAGTGCAAAGCCAATTTGTTCCACTGATGTGGGATCCCAGTCATTGACACAGCTGGTTTCAAACCCAGGTTGAATGCAAATGCCTGCCAATTGAACCAATTAGAAATGGAAAAATGGAAAATGGTCCAGCTAGACAGATTTTAATATGGTCCTGCTTTGTTTGATGTACAAAGAACAGATAAAGTAATGCTTGCTTGAATTCACTGTTCAGATCATGGGGTTTATAGAGGAAGCGAGTGTGGTGTTAACAGCCACCTTCTTCTTTTTTACCTTTAACACAAATGTCTTCATTTCCAGTGCAGTGTAGCCCATCTTTTATTGCTGTGTTGGGTTCAGGCATTATCATGAAAATGCACTGTTTCCATTCGTTTAACAAAGACATTCTGGAAGTTCCCCTGTATTGACAAGTGTGATGGAGTAATTTGCATATACTAGTAAAGTGAGGGTGAGGCAAGCATAGGTGAAAAGGCTTAGTCCTCTCTCCTTCTATAATCCTCCTTGCTTAGATATTAGATCAAAGGCCTTTGTGAGAAAAAAGCAAGGAGAGCAACCATATTGTACTATACATTTAATCAGAGTGTGCATGGGCACAAAAATCACCACTAACATAAAAATATAAATTTTTGCACAACCACAATTGACTCTGGCCATACTCCCATACATATATGATCCTTGGAATTGTTATGCTTATGGGAAATGCTTTTTTCTGAAATAATATTTGTGCTAAAAATGATAGGTTGTATTTCATTCAGCTCTGAGAACAACAAATCCTTTGATTACTCAATCAAGGAGTGATGTCAAGTCTGTAGAGTAAGTCAGTAAGTGCCCACTGTCTTGTACTGGCTTCAGTTAGCACTACAGATGTTTGTACTACTGTCATATGGAAGCAGTTTTGACTAATCCAACATATAACATAACTTGATCTGAGGTTGTGAATGTGCAATTAATTATCAAATAATAAACATCAGGCTTGGCTATAAAACAGGGTCAGAAACCCAAAGACAAAAACCACAGCTCTAAACAAAAGAATACAATGAACGCAAGGAGCAAAGTAATTACAGCGGCACTGGAGAATAAGAGAAAATTGCAACAAAGAGGGCTCAAGACCTTAAATGGTTTTAGAATGGCTTAAACTGCTGGAGCAATGGATCTAATCCACAGCTGAACTGCAAACACTGATCTGCTACCACAGATACTCCATTCAATTAATAGGAGGAGGAAGACTTTTTCCTTTTAAAATAAACACATAAGCTGTATCTTATGACTGATATCTTCATTTATTTTTTTTTTACTGTAGATCCTATCTTGAGGTGTGAATGTGACTCCCATCCATTTCTGAAAACAGCTGGGGAGCATTCAGCAGTGGTGAAACTTGGCGGTTATTTCTGATGTTTGATTTAAATTTGCAGGCAGCATAGGTAGGATATTTGATGTCATCTCTATAAATACTTGCAACAGTGTGAATGACATCATTACTAATACTTTGCATTGGACAACATGTGGTCCTTGATGAAATATCAATGGTCCAAATGGTCCAATGATGAACTGAGCTCTCTTCACACTAAATGAACAACTGACAAGTGCCTCAGATATGAAGTTTTACCAAACTGTCATCCATACCTGTAACACTGTGGCAAAGCTAAATATTTTAAGCCTTTGAATAAAATTTAACGTAGAAGAGATAAGATGTGATGTGAGCTGCAGTTTAACATGCCATGTCATTGAACGATCCATTTTGTTAGAAACAGGTTACAAGCTTTTTGTTTTAAAATGAATTGGTTCATAAGGCCTCCCTTAAACCGTTCAATTCCAGCCACTAAATTCAAAGTAATAATTTGGCCAAAAAAATTCAAGACACGAGAAGCAAACGCAAAGTACCTTACAGTTTTGTCGTAGTTAACTGTCCTTTCGTCTGTAATGATTTCCCTCTTAAAAGTGGCACATGGGGGAAAAAAAGGATGGTTTTGGTTCCAAATGAGACTCCATTTGACTTGGGGAGCATGTTATGACTGTGAGTATCGGCCTACTTCACTCGCCTGTGGCTGAGAAAACAATGACTTTCCAATTACTCCGGTTCTCACCAGAGCGAGGGAGTAATAATGGAATCCAGGTGTGCCACAAAGTGGGGAAAGGTGAGAGCGGAAAATCTGAGGCAAACCATTTCCCAGGGATCACTTCCTGGCCAGACAACCCGGACTTCAAGGAAACATAGTCCCAGCTCCGAGAACGGATTTATCTGACAGTCCAGGGGTCTCTTTGTTTTGATAAAAGGCCAAACGCGAAACATCATCAAATTAAGTTATAATTATTATCCAGTTACAATATTTTACAGTTGATCAAAAAGCAAAAACCAGAATCATTAAGACAGTTGATGACAATATGTAACCAAGTGAAAATATTTGATTGAACATACCAAGCACTCATAAATCTGCCTTGGAATACTCATGAAAAAGGTATATGCTTAGTGCATCCAACTAAACAGTTATGATAACGACTGTAAATTGTACAGTAAACTACTACATTTTAGAGAATGCCCTTAGCTTTCTTTTAACACTTTTATAAACTATAATAACAAAGGTACAGAAATGATTACATAACATATTTACTGATAAAAACAGAGGTAAGGGTGCTTGAAAGTAATGAAACAATGTAGCACAACTATTCACAGCTGCAAGAAAATGGCAGAATAATTCTGTAACAACAAGGGTGCAATCTGATGATTCTTCTTTTCTTCTCTTTCAGAACAAAGACAATGAGAGAAAAACAGCACTAAGAAACTAATGCCGAAAGAAGGACACTAAGGATATTACAGCTATGCCACTCCAGTACAGAAGACACTTAGGTCATTATGTTCAACTGCTTGAAAACAAACTCAAAAGACATGAATTTGGTTGTATATATGCACATATATAAATATATATTTATATACATTTTTATTAAAAATTGTCAATGCAATGTTTTCTTCTGCATTGTCCATGGATAATGGATGTCTGGACTTTGTTGTCTTGTCTGACACAGGAACCTCTAACTCTGTGCCATTCTCTGTTGATCGATTCTTCATTATGAAATTGTATTTGCCGTTAAGCTTTTCTTCTGACTACAATGTGAATGTGATTGAATGAACCGACATCATTTTACATCAGACCTCCATCTGAACTTTCCTCCATGAAGTGTCAGTGTTTGTGCTACATGCACTCTGGGAGAAAAAAAAACAATCAAAAAACATTTGAAACAGAAAGCTGCTTGTCTGCACCATTATTTTTGTCTGACAGCATTAATGCCTCTGGGAGGAGGAGGGGAAGCAGGGCAACAGAGGACAGGGTCTAGGACATAAGGCCAATGTGAAGAACTTGTGGCTGCACATCTGCACTGTGTCAGTCATGTCCTCTCCTTAGCCGTCCATGGAGAGGTTACATTACAGGTTCTGCTCTGATACCCACTTTAACCCTACGTAGAAACAGAGCTTAGCTCCTGGCCAGCTCTTCATAGCACAAAATTGCCATGCTGCACTGGCAGAATTTGCTTTTTGCATACAGCGGTCTCCAAGGAAATGATTGGAGGCTATCCAGAGGGGTTAAGCTTAGTGAATTTTCTGTCTCGTTCCTTTATTATTGAGCACTCTTGGACAAAAAAACACAATACTTAATTTTTGAGGTCTTACAATAAGCAATCAACTGCTACCTCTATGAATTAAAAAAGTGTTAAAACAATGGATTAGGGAAAATTAGTGGTAGCAGCAGTCATAAGAGTAGTAGTTGAAGTAGTTGTACCACTATTGTTATTATTAAGAAATAATAGCAACCAAATTTGTATTAGTCTTTTAATTCTCAAATACTGTGTTTATAAGTGTGATAAGTGCTTGAAATTTAAAAAAACAAATTAATTCTAGAAGTGTTCCTGCATACTAACAATGGTTTCAACCTGCTATGCCTTGTGTCCCCGTATGTCTGCGCACGGAGGTTATTTGAAACTCAAACTGAATTCTCAAAACGATTGGTTCTGAAGCAATGCTGTCCTTGTTGAGTGTTTAGTGTTTTTTTTTTTAACATTTTCACAATGCACCTGAACAGGCAGTTCAGCTACACTCATCCAGTTGTCTGATTTTGTCAGATGTCCCTCTACGTTTATCGTAACATTTCTATGTACAGTAAGTGCAGGTCAAGGTAAATTTTCATCTGTGCTGTCATGTGTTCCATGCTCTTGGTGTGTCATTTTTTACATGATATGTTTACTGATTAATATACATTTTATCTGTAGTTTCAAAGGGAGCATTAACAAAATTTGGTACAAAACAGTCTTATGACAAATATTTTGTAATGACTTAATTTTGTGTTGTTTATGTATAGATTATATTAATTATATATAGAATTTGAGAATACCTTTCCCATAATTTCAATAAATAAATAAATACATTGTTCTCAAAATTGTCCCTTTTGATTTTGACATCACTGGGACACATTCTGCTATAATTGAAACCTTGTTTAGGGCAGATCTGAATGACCAATTGTGTTTGGATGAAAATACCACTGCACTAAATTTTAGTTCAAACAGCAAAAAAGCCATGCAGTTCTTCACTCCCAGTCACATACAAGTGCAGAGATTGCGCTACAATCATTGTAGACTCCTGCACTGTTTTTAGAAGTCCAAAACACATTTTTGCACAAATCAATTAGGATAGATGGTTATGATATGCACTAACATCTAGAATCTTGGGCATATAATGCACGTCTGATTTTTTAACACTTGATGATGAAAAAACAAAACCTAACCACTTTCGTCCTTAAACAATGCCAGGGTCTTCGCAATGCCTTTAGATCTGCTGAGAGAATCCTGCCTGCGGTGGTCCTCATGGTGCTCTTGTTTTGAAGTGGGAAGAACAAACCAATGACTCCCCCATTCCACTCCTCACAGTGTCTGTGCTCTCCCTATCCGCTCAACCCAGGCTGGATTTTCATTGTATTGATAATGAATAGCTACTGGTAAAAGGTTTGTTTGAAAAATGCATTTCATTGATACTGGAAAAAAAAAATAAAAATGAATAAAAAGATATTTACGCAAATTCAAGTCTGCTGCAAAAACTTTGATGCTTGACATACAGTATTATTACTGAAACGTCTTGTAATGATGCTACATCATCAGCAATACAATTACAAATAATTCAGGACAAGATTAAAGAAACCCAAGATAAGATAAGGGAAAATTTGTTAATGAACTTACTTTTGCTAAAATGTCTCATATGAGTACATTACAGCTGCCATGTATTGCACCTGATGTAAGGAGCAGACCTTAGATCTCTGCACCATAATATTCTCACAAATAATCATGTTCAGGAGACAACAAAATGGTACAGTATAAATTAAGCAATTTTCAAAGCAATAAATACAAGAAATATAATAGCTAAAATATAGGAATAAAAATGAAAATGACTTGAGCTCATTGTATTGCAGAGTGCTTTTGAAGATATGTCTATGGTGATGTAGAAACAACCAACAGTGTATCTGTGTCAAGTCATTATAAATAAATAAAGACAGCATTGATGGAACAGAATGAACAGAATGTGCAATTTGTCACATCTATTATGATATAAATAGTAGCTTTAAGTTGTACACTTTTTTCTGATAATGTTGTTAGCTGTTGAGACCCTGGTATATTACTAGAAACTGAAGCTATTTGTGGGTGGGGTTGTGACAGCGTAGCAGCAAAATTCAAGTCTTTTTCACCACTACAAAAGGGATGAAGGGTTATACCTTACAACAGTCTTACTGTTCTCAGGCCAGTGCCTACCCCAGTAGGTGCTGTCACACCAATAAGCGAGGTCTGTAATATTCAGAGCTGACATCTGCTTTCAGTTGGTGATATCTTGCCTGGTATATGTTCTGTAAAACATATAATGTGACTTTCATTTTATATCCAATATCTTCTACAAAAACCAATGCCCTACTGTATTATATATCTCCTTATTTTCATATTCCACATCCAGGTTAGAGGACAAAGAGTTTGGTGTGAGGACCATGAGCAGAACAAATTGCACTAACAAAAAGAGAAAGAGAAAAAGGAGAGCTGGAGAAGTCATTTTCAAACAGTTCATTACTTTTTTCTAGGAACACTGGGACATAAATGATTTTACAGTCCTTTTCATTAAAACCCCACACTGCTGAAGAGAGAAGAATAGAGGAGGTGGGAGAGGGGTGAAAGGAGAAATAAAGTGATCACTTCCTCTCTCCTCTCCTCTAGCTTTTCTGCTCTCTCTGCACAGGGATGAAAGCTTCCTCACTGCCCACACCATGGGGCCTTGTGCCTCCCCTCCCTCCTGGGTCTCGCCTGGCCGGCTGGCCTGCGCAGTGTGACCCTTGTCTGCAGTTGTTTTTAATCAAGCCCCTGGCAGGAGCTCACGCTGGGTCCACTGGGAGCACCAGGAACACCGGATGAAAGGAAGTGCTAAAACTACTGCTACGGAACGACAGGTGGCTGCCTTGGCAGCGGTTCACCAGCCCGCACGCCATTCACACAGCAGTAACGGTCCCTCGCATTGCAACCGGAGCCCTGATTGCTCAGTCGAACCTGGCACACTATTCACGCAGCCACATCTCAGACTCAGTGAACCCCCGCCCCCATCCCTCCGGAGGGTCTTCTGTATCAACATTCCCTGACAAAGAATACAAGCCTTCACTCCTTAAAGGCACCATTAGAAAATGATTTCCTGCCATGGCCATTGGCCTGCGTTTGTCATAATTTACAGCCGATCAATTTACTGCGGTTTCGTCCAGTTTTTCACAGTATTGATTTCTGCAGGACAGCGCAGTTTTAAAACGGCCTGAATACAAACCTTTGTTTCAAAGAGCGACTGCTCTGTTCTCCAAAGCTAAACAAGCCTTTAACGGCCATAAGATAAAAGGGCTGTGGCCTCTCAAGCCTTTGGCTCACAGCCCAGATGTGTCGCATCACGTCTTCCATGAACATCTACTCTTGATTCTTCACTCCGCTCCTTCAGTGTCATGCAGGGAGACAGCGAGCAGAACTGCAAGACCACGCAGAGAGTTTCATCATCCGCAGCACTCCTGGATCCCGTCTGTCACCACAAAAAGATGAGATCCAGTTGTTTCAAGAAAACCTCACTGCACAAAAAGAGTGGAATCGGTGTAAATCTGCATGTTGATTTTAAGAGTGTTCGTGACAAACCAAAATGTTCACAGGGACAGGCAGTGGCCAAGGTGAGCAAGGTCATCTTACCTTCCAGACCTGGGTGGAATATTAACTCTGGATAAAAAGCACTATTTAGGCCCTACAACAGAAGTTGAAATACATTCAAATTGTCATGGTAATGGCGTATCTTGGTGTGTCATGGTAATGGTGCATCTTTTTTTACAAACTGGATTTTATCTCTCTCTAAAAAATGAATTTGTCTTTTTTTAGTCTAACCACAATGTACATTATGCTTAACTCTGAGTAGCTCCTCATTTAATGTTAATGTTAACAGCACTATGATTTTGGTAGTCACTAAAATTAATGAAAAATGTTTTGTAACAAAAAAAAACAAAAACAACTTACAATACTTGAAACTTAATACAAAGGCATATTGTGGTTGTAATGAATCTGAGCCGCAAGTTTAAATAATTATTTCTCCGAAGCAACGTGAGACGCTTTACAATGAGTGGAGTGAACAGAGGCTGAATGCTCCGGAGCTCCCAACTCTCCAGCCTCCAAGTGCTTTCACCACTAGTATCTGAACCTCTGGTTTACTGCAGTTTAATCTGATAAATCCAAATCCAGCTAAGTCCAGTGGAAGAAAACCACCGTTTTAACAGTGCAGACATTTCATAAAAATCCTCCAAGTCTGCTATAATGCAAAACATATTAATCGTTTATTCTTTTTTTTTTCTTTTGCATAATAGTTTCAGCCAAATAGCATGTAGGAAAAAAGAATAAAAACCAATGCGTGCTGTAGGCCTGGTGTCAACTTTAATAACACTCCAGTTCTATAATTATGAATGAAAAAAAAGCAGTTGGGTAAAATTTAATCCAAAGCAGATATGTGAAAGCGATGGTGGCTTTGTGAGAGCACAGCTCTGACTCTACCAGCCCAGCTCCCTACCCTCAGCTGGACTGACTCTCCAAAAGGAAGTTTTAGTGGTCTGCGCGGCCTGGCAAAGGTTATGTGAGTGACTCAGTAGCAAGACATTTTTCTGACACACCTGGCATCATTCACTTGCAACTCCCCAAGATAACCGAACCTTAACTGCTCATAAATAAAATCAAGTTTTAAGGAATAAATTGAAATGAAGCAGGTGATACATGTAATACTTCTGCTAAAATGCATATGCAGAACCAGTCTGAAATCACTCAAATGTAACACAAAAAGAAAAAAGTCTTCATCTGCTGTTTGTGGACAGGAAGACAACAGAGAATTTGGTGGTCTTTTGAGTACTCATGCCTCTGTCACATTCTAGTGACTAATGGTTTCTTGTTATTGTTCCATCCAAGCTCATAGTTACGTAGCTGGAATAAGTATTATTGTAAATTAATGGAGGTGACCAAGAGCACAAGGTACTCAGCGTTTCATCACATTCAGCAGTTGCCTGTATCAGTAACACCTGCTGAGAGAAGCAGGTACCCCATCTCAACCCAATTAAACACCTGGGAGGCAAAACTGAGAACTGGGGGCTCAGAAATAATGTATAGACAGGTATAGACAGACAGAGCTTTAAGTCTGCTACAACTCTGCCAATTGATATACGTCTTCCTTCCTGTAACATGTACGGACAAGATTTAGGTCTGCCACGCATTACCTCAGAAGGTGAGCTGACAAGCTTTTAACTATTAAAGAAGCATTCTTCCCCCAGAGGATTAATCTGCCAGTTGCCCATGGCTTTCCACAATGGCAGAAATGCTGAGAGTTAGTTTACATCTGCTATACACCCATCACACATAAAATTGATTTGCTCTTACTCTTTTTTGTCTTCGGTTCACTTTAGGGAACCCATCGGAAATTTTACTTTTTTCCTCACCAGCATTTTTTGTGGTTAATTATTCTGTCAAACAAAACTTTTAACTTCCTTTGTGTTTTTGTATAATTTATAATTTATTATATGTAAGGTGTTCCGGCAGGTCATGTCATGATTTGTTTACATGGCATGCCATCTGCGAAGCATACGGTGACAATACTTTTGTTCGAAATGCGGCATCAAATAAAATTTGATTGATTTAGGAGGGAGATGGAAAGGAGGAAGAGGAAGAGAGAGAGAGACAGAGAGAGAGGGATAGAGGGAGAGAGGAGAGAGGAGGTGGTCAGGGTCCCCAGAGCCCCATGCAGCTGGGATGCCGAGCCCGGTGCGCTCTGTTCTCTTCCGTTAGGCCTGGATTTTTAATACTGGAAAAAAAGTCTCTCCCCTCTGTCAGTCTCAGCCTTTTAATAAAAACAGAGTGTAACTTTGCGGTCTCGCTCGCTCTCATTACCCTCTCACAGTCTGAGCACGAGCGTGTCTGCACAACTGTGAAAATCCCAGCTTTTATTACCCCCTCCGCCAGCGCTGGAAAAAGCCGGGGATCGCCTCGGATCCCATCTGGTGCACATTAGCCCACCACCTGGAGCCGTCCCAATCATGAAATCAAACTATGGGATAACAAAAATAATAAAATGAATTACTCAAGCTAGCCCCCTTCCCCCACTCCCCTCCCCAAAGCTTCCAGACACGTGTGCCACTTTTTCAGTTTGTTTTATCAGACGTTCCAAACGGGGAGAAATGAAATGCGCAGCTCATTTGGAGTGCCCTGCGCTTCACATTGCAGACTTTGTTTGTTTTGCTTTGTAATGAAAAGTAAATGGGCCACACTTCTGAGCAGGTTATCAGCTTGTTCCTGGAGTTTGGGAAATGTGAACCAGGAACAGGAGCAGAGAAGCACGGTTGGTGTGAGTGAGAGGCCGTGCCGCAGTCCACATATATTGAGCACATAGGCAGCGCTGAACAACCTTATACTGTTGTCTATTCTGCAGCAGATGTCCCAAAAGGCCTCTGTTTTGATGTCTTTCATGTTTACACTTCGACTCCAGTTTTGGAAATGACATTTTTAACAAGTATGGAGATCATAAGGAATTTCTTAACAAATGCCCTTTGCTGTATGACAGAGTTACCAGTTGGTGACAACTTAAAAGGCCTAATAGCGATGGAATTTGAATCCAGTCTGTTTACTGGACAATAATTCCTGACAGAGGTCAGCCACAGAAGACAACATAAAAGGAAGTAACCATGAGCACGAGAGTGGCCCTTCTTCTCTGTGAATAAACGATGGGAGCTATGCAGAATTAGCAGTGACCTCAGTACAGCACACAGTGAATACAGTGGTCCAGTGCATGGGCCAGGTAATGTTCCAAGAGCTTCCAATTCCTGAGTCTGCTCTGTTCCCAGGGATTCTAATATTCTAGGCCTCAAATTGCTTCACCTGTTTATCTTTGTTTTACCTTACCTGCCACAGGCTCTAACTTGCTATTACAGTATTACATATGCTATACATATTACATATACTCTGTGTGTGTGTGTGTGTGTGTGTGTGTGTGTGTGTGTGTGTGTGTGTGTGTGTGTGTGTGTGTGTGTGTGTGTAAATATAAATTTCATATATGATTATATACAAGGCTATAGTAATTAGGTTTTAACTACTTTTAACCAGTTTACAATCAAGGTAAATCCTTGATTAAGGTAAAAAAACAAAAAAAGCGAGTGAATTCAGATTATATGTATTTTATATATTAGTATTTTACATTACATTGTATATAAGTCTTCAGTTAATTAGTTTGTTTACTGATATAAGAACACTAACCTGTAAAGGAATCTGTGCTCAATTGATATCATGATAGGATCATGAGATCTTTCAGTACCTGGCATGCAGTCCACCACCAGGATTCTCACCTAATCCACTTTAAGGCAACATTAATGATGGTAGCAATATCTGATATGTGTAAACATAAGAGGACTCAAGTCTCATTCGGGTCCTAAAGGGGTTTCTTTGTTCTCTCCATAAAGATAAATGTATAATGATGCATTAATTTCATTGATTGGTTGAGTGGTTTATTGAATTGTTAGCTGAATGATTGATTAAATGGTGGATTTAAGACAAACACATACTTCTGGTAATGACAGCATGAGGACTTATGGATGTAAAAATTACACCCATTTTATGCACATCACTCCAGGACCTAAAATATGTGAAGCCACAGCTATCACAAAGAGTGATAGAGAACTTAAGGCACTATTGAACAAAAGACAATATCTCGGTATCACAGTACCATGAGCATTTGATTAATTGAACGCTCTCGTTCTGCGCTTCACGTGAAAACCGAGAACTTTTGGATCTCACAATTCAGCGCTTTCGCTCCA
The DNA here is from genome assembly GCA_019176425.1 of Megalops atlanticus. Taxonomy (NCBI): domain Eukaryota; kingdom Metazoa; phylum Chordata; class Actinopteri; order Elopiformes; family Megalopidae; genus Megalops; species Megalops atlanticus. The sequence goes on along the minus strand of CM032884.1, from coordinate 20,238,732 downwards.
TCTTGCTGAGAACTTGGCTGCCCCTGTATGCGCCTGCCTGCCATTAGCCTCTCCCTCCCTCCCTCCCTCCCTCTGCAGCTACCGAATTGAGTTCCTTTGTGCAGTGAAGTCTCAGCGCAGAAGCCATGCAGAGCAGTGCAGGAAACTGCTCTCTGACAGGAGCCAGGACTTCTTGTTCCAAAGTGCGTCTTCACTCATTCTTCCTTCCACATGGAAAAGTCGTTGGAGAGAAAGGGCTGCTTCCTTCCAGCGAGGCTGTAGACAAAGGCCAGAGACTACCTTTCAATCTGGAAGGAGGAAATGGCTCTTTTTCACACTCAGAAAGTGTTTCCCTCATCCTCCTGGCACTTCCTAGCAACAAGCCGAGCAACGAGGAGGCTAGCTCAGCACAGGCAAACCTAAAATTGCATCTTCCTGTGAGTTTGTGTGACACGTAATAAAATCTGAATACTTTGCTCCAAATTCTATAGCACTGTCTGATCACTGCTGCTCTGTTTATGTAAAGTATTGGTATAGAGTGGAACAGGGTGTGGAACTAGCTTGGTAATGTTATGTAACAATATCCTCATTGCCGAAAAACACACAAGCCCCATAAGTATTGCCAGATATGACGAGCAAGCTGGAAATTAAACGGATACATTGGCCTTTCTAGGCAAATAAAACATAGAATACTTCAGTAGTTCATGTTGCGCTGTATTTAGCTGTAGTTATGATTATTACCCAGCTGACATGATTGATTTTGCTTGGTTTGCTATCGAGTCTTCTGTGTTTTGGAGAAACATTTGGGTTCCCAGCCAGTCATCTAGGTACATTCACTTGCATGGAACCCGTTGCTTAGAATGCAATACTTGTCACTAGGAAGTTTCAAAGACATTGATGTCATATTCCCTTAGGATTTCACAAAGAAAAACTGAAGCAATTTCACCCAAAGGCTTTGCACAAACAGAGAGTTTAATTTAATATGAGACAAACGATCCATTTTTAACATTGTAGACGGCAGCATTCTGTGTCCACAAACACAATTTGAGGCTGTAGGTTTCATCATGGGCTTCAGTAGAGAATGGAACACGGGTGAGAAGCCTGAAGACAAATGTTTTCCATTTCCTCTCGTCTGGCCCAGCTTCCCTGTCTCTTTTCTGTGATGAAAGAAAAAGTACACACTTCAGTCAGAAAAAGAAATAGTGTGTATAACAAAATGCCCTACCCCCTCCCGGCTTCATCTCAAATATAAGAAAAAGGGGGAGCAAAATGAAAGAGGCAATGCTGCTCTTTACAGGAATCTTCTGATCCCAGTTTTCACAGTGCGCTGTGATGTATTCTGTGTCAGGTCTCCAGCAGCCCCCCATCTTGGGAGGAAGTCTCTCAGCTCTTGTTGTCACAGCGGCTGCAGATCATTTGTGTGAGACGACTACAGGTCATCAGCCCGAGACGGCAGTGGGTCATCAGTGTGAGAAAGCTTCAGGTCATCAGAGTGAGTCAGCATCAGATCATTAGCAGGAGAAAATTGCAGGTCATCATTGTGTGACAGCCATGATTCATCAGTCTTAAATGACAGTAAATCAATATCTAAGACAGCAATTGTGTGTCAGTTTCTTTTACCTACTGGGCCTGGATACAAGACTACCCTGATATCCAAAAGACCACAAAAATGGCCAAATGCAAGTGGATTGGTCAAACAGAGGACACCATTTCATTGCATTTCATTGATGTTATTAATTCCAACTTAATGAAAGCAGGTGCTAACCACAGCAGCTCTGGTTTGATTTGTGCTTTATTTTATTAAAGAGTGTATTTAATATTTCCACTTCTTCACAAGCTGGGCCACCCTGAGGCCAGTAATATTTCAACATGTTTCTAAGCCAAAGTAAACAGCCAGAAACCATTTGGCCGGTTGCCCTTTTAGGTTAGATGGCCTGCTGAGCTATTGAAACCCCACCATGACAGGAGTTTTAGACCCTGTGTATTCAACAGTGTGTATTCAAGAGAAAGAGTGTTAAATAGTGCAACACTTAAATATGAGGACTATCACACTTTGAAGGCTACACAGTCTTCCATCACCTGTAGACACATTTGTGCTTGTGCTGGCTTGGCATAGTCTAGGTTGGCTAGGTTGTTGTGGCATAGCCATTGGGTAGTATGTCACCTCATCACATTTTCATATACCTCATCAATATACACATGAAAGGGACCTCCAAATGATGCTTACTGTGCATTGTTGGCTGCATAGTTTTAATCTTCAAACATCTTTAGCAGAGGAGACTCACTAATGTTGGACAGGCCCGTGTCTTTAGCACTCTGGCAGGTGCAGAATCTTTTATTTATGTCGCCTCAGCGACAAGGTTCTCCAAGACCTGAGTTTGTACTCAGACAGTTCCTCCCTGATGTCTAGTTAGACTGACATTATGACAGCTACACGGTTTATCCCTCTCTGGAGTCTGCGGCATTAGGCACAGCCTGGAAGCCTGTGGCATTTCTGGCCACTGCTAGGGAGAAAACAGGAGTTTGGAATAAACACAGATGTTGGTTGATATGTCTTTGAGGTGTGTTTTGGGACATAAGGCAAAAAAACGTTTACTCCCCAAAATTGCAGCACACAGTCAAAAGGAATAACAGCCTGATCCAAAGACAACGGCTGGCTGAAGACTTCTTGTGACACTTGGGACTGTGAGATGCTAATAAATGAAATCCATGTGCTGTTAAAAGAGGACAAAGACATGGACTAATGTAAACTGCAGATGAATTGTCCAGATAATGTATATACAAAAACAGAGGTTTTGTTGAGTGGCTGTGTGGCCTGGCTCCCAGCCCACCTGACCACAAGCCCCAGAGAGAGGGACGTGTGTAGCTCAGGGAGGCCACTAGATGTGAAGAGGCCGGAAACCCAGCAGATCATTCAATGAATTTAGTGGTAAAAAATCAAACCTTAAGTACCAGACATTGAGCCTGATGACTGAGCTTTGATCAGCACAAGCTTCCATTGAGGTTATTAAGTAATTTATGTTGATGAAGTTCAGATCCTGTCCTTTATACAAGCAGACGCACGCATACACTCATACATGCTGGCCTATGGAATATTTCTCATGTCTGTTGGCTTGTAGTCTTTAGATGCTTATGAAAAGTAGACCCAGACAATAAGTCATTTGTTAGCCAGTGCCACCTAACTCCTGCTCCTGAAAAATGGACTGGACCATGAATGGATCTATCCAGAGATGGTAACTAGCATCCACAGATATATTTGTTTGAACATAAACCAACAGTGAAAGCAGGTACTAGAGCATCAGAGCTCGATGAGGAGAAGGGGGAACCAAGGCAGCAGTTGAGGGTATTAAGGAGGAATAATCTGAGGGGTATGAGGTTACCAGGTCCCAGCGTTCCCCTATCATTGAATCAGAAATTTCCCCCAAGCCTCCCCCATAAAGATTTCCTATTTTTCTACTGTACTTGATTTAGGCATGAATAAATTGCATTTCACTGATTTCAGTAATTACGGCACAGACACTTTGTAACCTAGAAGCATCAAAACTGCATCAAAAGCATCAAAATCTAATAGCTAATAGTGAAATAATGAAGTTGGGTACTGTATGTGTGTGTGTGTGCATATATATATATATATATATATATATATATATATATATATATATATATATATATATATATATATATATATATAGTTATGTAATGTTCAGTTTCAGTCCTGACTATGTGTAATTATTAGGACCCATTAAGGCCTTGAATACACACAAGAATGAAAACAGACTCACACAACATCAGACACAAACACACACCCACATACACACGCATGGAGAGAGAACACCATACATGCACATATAAACACACATGTACCCGTATGTCTGGGTTTTTGTGCATCTCACAGTGGAAGTGAACGAGACAGCAGTAAGAGCTGTCTGCGGCATAACCTTCCTGCGTGGGCGTAAGTGCACACTGACAGAGCCTCCCTATGAACCTGATCCTCTGCACCCACCCCCTCACACGCCACACATGGGAGGGATCAGAGCGCCACCACTGCACACAGGCCTTCCCACGGGACAGGAAGCTCGCCACTGGCCACATTCGCTCCGGCTGGGTGCGTGTGGAATGGGCCTAAATACTTCACTCCCAATAAAACTCCAGATTAAGCTGCAGAAGGGAATGATGTGTCCCATTAATGGCATCTAATTCCATGCAAAGATTTCAAGGTTGCAAATTCATTCTAGATTTTTCATGTTTCATGTTTTTTGTTGTTTTTTTGTTAGACCAAATATGTCCCCTCTCCTTGTCATTTCTGTCAGGCGTTACTGTTTGCGTCACATGAATCATCCAAAAACAATTTATATTTGAATAGGGCATTGGCCAAAGCATGAAATTTCAGGGAGAGAAGAATGAAAGTACTAGTAACAAACAAAGATATTTTTCTTTTGTGAAATAATAGCAAGAGATCCAGAAAGATTTTCAGAAACATTTAACTTCCTCTCTGTTCAAGAAGATTTCAGGTTGAGGTAAGCCCCTTTATAAAGCTGGTGTCACGTGAATGATCTTTTTAGTGATGATCCTACCTTTCTGTATAACAAGGGCCCAGGCAGCCCATAATCTTTCAGTTAGATTCTGTGTTGTTTTGTTGGCATGCCTTACCACTTCCCAGCTGTAAAAGGACCCTAAACCCAGGTCTCAGTCTTTAGCGAAACTAGCCTTGCTTACCAGCTGTGTGTCAGGACTAACATCACATCTGGTGATAATGATGCTCTAAACTGAGATAATATATATAAAGTAGCAGTGTAGCATAGTGGTTAAGGAGCAGGACTTTGTGTGGAAATTGGAAATTGTATGAGCAATTAAGAGCAACAAGTGATATGCCTGCTCAGTCAGTGCACAATTGTTGTTTTTCATTTCATAACAGACAAGTGAGTGACAATGCTGCAACAAAGAATGATCCCTGCATACTTGTGTGAAGGATGTCATCAGATGTATATGAGGTTGACGGGATGAGGCAGGACACATGGCTGGTAACAGAGGTTAGTGCAACCAAACATTTATGGGTCATAATACAACAGATGTGGCCATATATAGAAGGGCTAGCAAGCTATCTAGCTATTTGAAACGAATGGCTAGTATTTAATAGGAATATCAACGCTTACTACTGTGAATGCTTACTAAGTGAATGGCATGTTATATTCCAAGGACCTTATTTGGATCGCCTCTATTAAAGTACGCCATCCGCCATTGACCCACTAGGGGGCAGAAGTTTCCTTGTTTGTGCTGCTAAAAAATTTTAAAAATTAGCAGATCCTTGTTTCAGGGGGAAAGTGTAACGCAACAAAATCTTTTACAAAGTAAAAATGGGAAATAGTTTGATGGTCTGGAGATAATGTCATACAGGAACTAGAAATTTAAGACGAGGATTGTTCTAATATTGCAACTGTTGATCTGCTTAAGCCCTGCTTTTTCTGCGACGGCCGACAGTGATGTAAAATAAACGCGACTTAAAGACCATGCGCCTATGGAGTAATTTGCTTCTCTCAGGTTGTAAACATGACCATTTGGTGGCAAAATTGAACTATTCAAGGTTCGACAGCTTTAACCAAATCATTTATTTGGAGTAAACCGTGTGTAAGTGACGAAGAGGAAGAAGATTGGCTGCTACAATAGCGTACAGAGTTGCAGTCAGTCAGTGACAGCTGAGACTTTAGTGTTGTCTCGGAGTTTTGGTTGCAGTTTGGTTTTCGTTTTTAATCGTCTGCGCTCTAACTTTTGTCAGTCACTTGTGATTTCCTCTCGTAAGATATGGAGGGTCACGGCGGTAGCTCGAGTGGGATATTGGTCAGTGGCAGCAATGTCCCCGCATTCCTCACGAAACTTTGGACTTTGGTGGAGGATCCAGACACAGATGCGCTCATCTGCTGGAGTCAAGTAAGTGCAAGCGCTGCTTAATAGCGGGCTAGAAACCAAACAGACATAAACCTAGGTAACGTCATTTATTAAGCCGGATAACGAAGGTTATATTAGTTAAATACCTAGGCCTTGTGTATCTTGTCACCCCGCGGTAACACTTCAGTTAAACGCACAGTTGATGTAGCTACAGATTTGTTACCTAGCATAGCTAGATAGTCCTACAAGTCATTTCATTTGTGAAGCTAATTAGCAACCCACTGATTGCCTTGAAATGCCATCACGTAGCTAACGGTAGCTAATGTGTTTCAAACCTCGCTGACACAAGATAGCTAACTAATTAGCTAAGTTCTATTCAGTTATTACTTCGAGGAATTAAATGTCCGCCTTCATTCATTTTTCAGTCAACCTACGTATCTAACATTCCATTGCAGCTAGCTCGATAACTGTTGCAGAATGTCAGCATGTATCCAGTGTGGAATGCACGTGTTGCCAACCTGATAAAATAACATTTGAGGAAGAGGTGGATGTAATGGTAACATTAGCCAAGTGCCCTTGCATCTGTAGATAACGAGCTGTCAAAACAGTTAACTAAGTAGCTGTGCTAGCTAATAGCACTGGACGTCAGCTCTCAATGAGAGTAAGTCAGGTCAGCACAGCGCGCCGTCGCCACATTTGAACAACATATATAGCCACCGTAATAGTATCGTAAACCGCTGTGCATCTTTGCTATGCTGTTGGTCCAAATCTGGACAGATATGCTCTGAAGTCAATTGAAAGACACCAGTAATTAAAATGCTTGCTGTAACTAGCACATTTTCCCACACAGATTGGCACAGAGCGAGTTGCAGACTAATTTTGGCAATTATGTTTTACTTATCTAAGAATTATCTTAATAGGGGGCATGTAGATGTGAGTCATCTTTCGCAACATCAGAACAGCAGCTCCCCCTGACAGCGTAAAATTAACAGTGATGGCTGAATCAGTCCACTCTTTTAGGACAACTTTGACAGCAGAGGAAATTCTTGGTGGCTAGGCATTGTGTCCTAAGAAACAAGTAGAGGTAATTATTACGTCTCTTCTTCACAGAGCGGTAACACGTTCCACGTGTTCGACCAAGCCAAGTTTTCAAAGGAAGTTCTGCCCAAATACTTCAAGCACAATAACATGGCCAGCTTTGTCCGACAGCTCAACATGTGTGAGTAACTCTAGAAGCATATTTACATATAGGTGTTACATTTATTTGTCCTTTACATCTTAAGTAGATTTACTGAGCTTGTTTTTATTTTTATGGTAGTGTTGACATTTCTTGTAATAACATATAAGGGATGTGTGAATTTTGGTATGAGTGTGCAACAATACTATGCAACAGTATTTTTTCCTTCAACTGAATGAAATGAAATTCAAGTTGAATATGTATTTGTAGGATTTACTGATGTTGTCTACCAACTTTGAACCCCAGTCATCTTATTTAAGAAAAAAAAAAAGTTATTTCTTCTGTTTCTTCTCAAGTCTTGCAAAAGTGTTCGATTTGATTTTAACAGATGGCATTATTCGATTTGATTTCAACAGATGGCTTCCGCAAAGTTGTCCACATTGAGCAAGGTGGTTTGTTAAAGCCAGAGAGAGATGACACAGAGTTTCAGCATCCTTACTTCATCAGAGGCCAGGAACACCTGCTGGAGAACATCAAAAGGAAAGTAACGAATGTAAGTGCAGAGTGGCTGAAGCCACACCAGTTCAGTTCAATGAGATGCCCACGTGTCTGTTCAAGTCCATATGCAATGATGCCTCAGTTTGTCCTGAAGTTCGTTCAGTTTCTGCCTTTTTCCTTTTCGTTCAGTTTAGCCAAAATTAGGAGTTGCTGAATTCATGAGTGTTCTGTGAGAATCAAGAAAAAAATATTATTTTGTAATGCTTGCTTTAATTCATACCTTTAACATAATGACAAAGTACGTTTCAGTTAGACTGAATAGAGTGTCAGGTGTCACTTATTGATACTTGAATGAAAACAGATATACTCTGTAAGTTTAATAGCACGGTTTTATGTTTTAACTTATTTACTTTGTGATAGTATGTTACAGGGTCACTGCAGGACATGCTAGAAGGTGTTTTGATAACAAATTAATTTAAAAAAGAAACACCAGTGCTATGTTTAAGAATGCAGAAACTGAAATCCTTTCATATTTGTAGCAAGATGCTCCATATGTTCTACCACTGTAGAACAGCCTGTGTTCTGTGCTGTGCATTTGGGAGTAGTATATGTAAGATGATTATAAAGACTGTAGATCCACTGGAAGAGATCACTGAACAACATATCAAGTGGAAAATAGTTGAAATTTAAGTAATTAGTAACATCAATTAAGTATACTCGTTTCTGTTCTTGGGTAAGACTCTCCATTTTCCTGAAAATGTGGTTAGTTGATTTTGTCAGACAACGTACATTTGGCCTTTTATTGTTCTAACCAAATGTATTGGTTATATGGTAACTAAGGTAACATTTGGATATCTAATGTGATATAATGTAATTAGCATGCTTTCTTTGCTTAGTGTTAATTTGATCCTTGTGGACCACAAAAGAAGGATCAGATGAAGTGACAGATGGCTAATTGGGAAAAGGTGGATTAGAGATTTAAGGTGGGGCACTGCCATTATACCTTTGAGCAAGCGACTTAAAATGAATGCTCCAGTAATATCCAGCTGTATAAATAGACACATGGAATATGCACTATGTACGTCTGGATAAGATCTGTAAAACAAAAGATTTAACCTAACATTGTTTCGTTTTTTCCCGACTTCTGGCTGACTGACTAGTTTGAGCCGAAAAAAGTGAATCTGGCACAGGCAGTCAAAGGTGGTCAGTGCACCTGTTTTTTTTTTTTTTATTACATATTCAGTTTGTCCTTCCTTAGGTGTCTAATATTAAACAGGAGGATGTTAAGCTCTGCCAGGAAGATGTCACCAAACTATTGAGTGATGTTCAGTTCATGAAGGGAAAACAGGAAACCATGGACCCCAAAATTACTGCCATGAAACAGTAAGTTTGGAAATAAGATGAAAAATATTAGGTGAAAGTGTGTCAACACTGAGACAGGGGTGGGGAGTGTTGTTTTTCACATATTTTTACAGTTTACTGAAGCAATTCATTTATATCATGTAACAAAGAAAAGTACACATGTATTTCATAATTAAATGTTTCACATTTAAGTTGTTCACCCACCCCAAATTCAACAACCAGGTGAAGAACATGTATTGGTGATGGTGCTTTTTTGTTTTGTTTTTGTTTGTGTTCATTTTTTAAGGGCTGTCAATGTTTGAAACACAGTAACATATGTGTTTCAAAAAGATAATGCATTATTTTTTTTTAATAACATGAATTATTTCTTTTGACCCTTCCACGTGACCAATTTCTGGGTAGAAAAAATCAATCACAAAGGATTGCTCACTCTATGCTGTCTACATAGATTGTGATGAAAAAAATGAATGTCTCTTTTAATTTTAAAAGGCTTCCAGGCAGCTCAGTAGTTGATGAAAGCAAAGTAATTAGTAGCTTCTGTGAAATGGAATTTTATTATTAAAGAAATACAGCTAGTTTCAGTTACGACTTAAGAGCTAAACATCCTAATGTTAATCAGAGTGCTAGTGACAGATGCAGACAGTTCAGTTAGAGAACAATCTTAGAAAATGGAAATAACCGCATACTTATGTAACAAGTTTATACAGCCATTGTGAAGTTGACTGCTCAACATAGTGAAAGACTCATCTCCCTATACTAGCTTTTAGGTTGTAAACTTTTATAAACCACTAGGATATTGAAAGCTGCTCAGCTGTTCAACTCAAATAAGTGGTTACCCTAGCTCATATTGAATTCAGGCCATAGGGAGCACTAGCATCACTAATGAGTAGGGAATTTTTTTTAGCCCTGTTGCCAGTCAATCGCAATTCGTTAATGATATTTTGGTTGACGGGTAATTTTAACATACATTAGTTAACTGCATATTTAAATGTAATTTTATAACAGCCCTAAAATTTTTTTAAATTATTATTTTTTGAAAAATTATTATTAGAATGATTTCCCTCTTTTTGCACATGGGTTTAGTGTTTATGTCATGCGCTCTGTTTTTTTCTGCAGTGAAAATGAGACCCTGTGGCGAGAGGTAGCCAGTCTGAGACAAAAACACGCTCAGCAGCAGAAGGTTGTCAACAAGGTAAACCTCATAGTTGTGTGCATGCTGTGTTCAGGGCGGCAGTGTAGCATAGTGGAAAGGAGCAGGACTCGTACCCGAAAGGTTTCCGGTTCGATTCCCCACTGGGGCACTGCTGCTGTACCCTTGGGCAAGGTACTTAACCCACAATTGTCTCAGTAAATATCCAGCTGTATTAATAAAAAAACAAAACCTGTAATTGATGTAAGCAGCTCTGGGTAAGAGTGCCTGCTAAATGCCAATAATGTAATGTAAAATTGAAATAAAAATCACCATGAATTCATGTCAAAACCTCTCATACTATCCCAGAGTCCTTTCTTCTGAGACTGCAACATAATATACCATATTAAACATGTAAAGCTATCCCTGTTTTCAGGTTATAATTTTCAGTAATATAGCAACCATGCTTAGGTGCTCATGGGATATGGTAGGACTCATTTGGTGCTTATGAAAAGGCCAGCTCAGCATCTTTCTATCTTCACAGCTCATTCAGTTCTTAATCACGTTGGTGCAATCCAAAGGAGTTCTGGGCTTGAAGAGGAAAATGTAAGTCATTGGGAATGAATACAAACATGTCTTCTATTCACTTTTGATATTGGGGTTGTAGCCACAACGTTTCCATCTTTGTCTTAATGAATGCAATGTGGGCCCAGCAAACCTCCAGGTGGTAAAACATACTGTGCTTGACATGCTGCCATGGCAAAGAAATGCATGCTTTCTCTTTCACACATGGGCAACTCCAGTCTTCAAGGGATGGAAACCTGTAGGTTTGTAATCTTGCTGTTCAGGTTGGCCACTAATTTACACCTGGAAATCCAGGTGAATATATCTCATAACCAGATAACAGTTTCAGATAAAGTCTGAGTTTAAGGAAACTCAGAGGAACCCAGTGGCCCATGTAGAACTGGAATGGCAGTGGGATGCTGGATTACTTGCTCTAATAGTAATAATATTGATACTACATGCAGTACTAATATATTACATATACAGTGCCTTTCATGGATTTCAAAGTACTTTACAGTAGTGGGGACTCACCTCAAACACCAGTGTGTGGCACCCACCTGGGACATTGTGTTTTTCAACACTTACCTCACTGTAGAGATGCAGTGAGGGATTTATTTAGCCAATTAAACTTGGAGATGATTAGATGGCCAGATTTATTAAGCTGGATTGGGAATGTGGCCAGGACACTGGGGGACACCCCTACATAATGCAATAATAATCCTGACTACATCAGAAACAGTGGCTGGTGATAATGATGTCTTCTTTCTCTGCTTCATCGTAGTCCTCTGATGCTGAATGATGGAAGCTCTACTCATTCCCTGCCCAAATACAGTCGACAGTTCTCTCTCGAACCCTTGCAGGGCTCCTCTGCATTCTCAGTAAGTAAAATGCGTTGATGATTTCGTCCCCCTATTAAAGTTTTATTTGCATGGTTTGAGTGTCTGTAGAGGTGATTGTACCTGTCTGTCAGTTACATGTATGTTAGCTTTGTGTTTTGGTAAGGGCTTTATTTTTTGCTGCCATTGCTTATATGCATATTTTTCTATCATACATTTTTTTGCTTCCGTGTTTAGTTTTTATGTATGTGTTTAACTGTAATGATGAACACAACTGAAATGTTTAAAGCAGTGGTTGGGAGCGCTCACCTTCACATGCGTGTGGCCTTCCTGACAGACTTCCTCCTCACCACACACAAGTGAAACCATCTTTTCCCCTGATGTCCCTGTAAAATCTGGACCAATCATCTCTGACATTACTGAACTGGCACAGGCGAGTCCCACTAAGGAAGCCAGTGAGTGGACAGATAAGATGTAAGTGCAGCTGTTAGCTACACATTGCCTTTTATCTCTGTACCTTTAACTGGTGTGCTTGATTCTCAACGGCTGGGGGGAAAAAGGAAAGGCCTTCACATAGCAATGCTGACATCAATATGACAGCAAATACCTTTTTCCAGGACAAACCCGCTGGTCCACTTGACAGACGAATCGGCGCAGGTCCGCATTAAGGAGGAGCCTTCGAGTCCAGCTCACAGCCCTCAGGTGGAGCAAGTCAGCCCTTCGGGCCTGGCCACTGCCATTGAAACCCCTCTGTCTCCTTCCACCTTCATTGACTCCATCCTGCAGGATAGCGAACCAGTCACGGGCCAGCCTGCTGGCGGTCAGAAGTGTCTGAGCGTGGCCTGTCTGGACAAGTAAGTGGGGGGCTTGACTGCCATGGCTGGCTCCAAGAAAAGGGAGACCTCATCTGATGTCCATCTGTTCTATTGCTCAATTGGTCCACCAAGTTGTCCCATCTGTCTAATAATCTGTTTCAGGTTTCTGCTAACTGTGCTTTACTACTCTCCCTAGAAAGGAAGTATAGCAAGTAGGTGCTCTGTATATCAAATGTTATCACAGTCAAGTAGAATTTTTGATTGGTCAGAGTAATTACAACATCACTTACATCAATTCATATTATCAATTAAGGTGGCATAAAGAAAGTATGTGAATAATGAGCTGAAGCTTAATAGCTCATGCTAGAAGCGGATCGTCAGAGCTGCTTTTCCCCAACTCTGATCTTGGGAGCTAAATATGTTTACCAGCTTTGTTCTGATCTGATAAAAACTGGTGGGGGATTGACATAGGTATTTGCAGTTAGACTTTTACATAAAAATAGTAGTTGTCATTCTAAGAAAGAAAAATACCAATTAGCCAAATTAGGTGTACATGCAGGAATTCAACTTAATTGAACAAATAATTAATGTCAGTCTATTATCTGCTTCAGGGCCTAGAATAGTTGCTTTTCCTCATCCTTTCATTAGTGCAATCACACAGTTCTTTTACACAGGATTTACAGATTAACTGTAAGGTGACTGTAATTACAGATATTTAGGTAACAGCTTTGTCAACCCGAACATACATACCCAAACAGCATTCCATCAGGACAAAGACTGGGAATCATTCCATTAACCATCTTTTCAGCTGTTAATTACTTCTTCAAGCCACACTCCTTACTTGTTGCAAACCAAAATATAAAAATAGGGAAAAACTTGATTTGTCATTTTTAATGTCAATGGCAGTAAATGAGAAAACAGGCTTCATATTCCTACTGGCAATTCAGAAATACCCAAAGGAAATGGGGGGGTACAGGGGCCTGTCACCTGTTCCCACTGCTTTATTGTGTTTCTGTCTTGCAGTTCTTCACAGATGTCAGAGGCCAGTTGTCTTGTCCCCATGACCTCCTTGTCCTCCATTCCCTCCAGACTGCACCCATGGTTAGCATTTTGCATGTCCCCAGAATGATCAGTGCCTGCTAATTCAGCCTGGGGTCTTAATGCTCTCACACCTCAATTAAACCTCACAGAAGGACACTGGTCTCCCACACAGCCTGTTTGGGCAGTGGCTATTGTCACTCTGATCGTATGGTTTCCTATCATTTTTTCATTTGATTAATTCTTTGGTACAGGCAAAGGAACAATACGGCTTAACATGGGGCCAAACTCAGTAAAACATTCTCCAAATGTATTTTTACTCCAAAAGGTGTAGTTATCAGATGCTTCATATATATGACCTGCTGTTGAAAAGAATAAATGAAAAAAAAAAGTAAAAATCAGCAGAATTGTAGGTACCATAGCTCCACAGTAGGAAGACAGAGGGATGGAGTTTTAAGAGCATAATCTGACTTTGAAAGAAACAGGAAGAGAAGGAGTCAAATGAAAGAATGAAATTAATGAAGGGGCAAAGAGGAAGGTGTAAACGGTAAAGCACACAGTATGCTTACGTTGTCTCAGTAGAAAGGGTTTCCTGTGTGCATCACCACTCCAGATCCAGGTTTTAGCCAGTTTCAACAGGTCTATGTGCAAATCTTGTGGGTCTGTAGAGCCTCCCGGAATTTCATCCTTCCATGTAACAAGGTCCTCCTTGAGTACCACATCACTGCAGCTGCTCTCTGAAAAGTTCCGTTCCTGCCTTTAACCCCGAGGTTTCCATTCCAGGAATGAACTAAACGAGCATTTGGAAAACATCGACTCCAGTCTGGAACACCTACAGACAATCCTCAGTGGGCAGTCCCTCAATCTGGATTCGGCATCTCTTTTTGACGTGAGCCCTGGCATTTACCCTCTCTGACTGTGTGAATGAATACATTATAATTGTGCTAAGTTAAAAAATCAGGCTGATTGGGGCTCAGAAGGCTTTGGTAAGGTAGCAAATTCATTTGATGTGTTATATTTAAGTGTTATTTTTCACAGTGTTTTTCATCATGATGATGTTTACATTTTTTTGTTGTTTTTTGGGAAAGTAACATTTGATGAAATTTATTACTCAAAGTTAAGGACAGTGCATCAGAATGAGTGCTTCTGTAGGCTGTTTTTGCCCCCACACCAAGGACTAAGGTTTTGCATTTGGTTCTGTCTGTCTGTTAGCATCAAAGTACCATGGTAGCAGCTTTTCCCACTAGAGTTCAGGACTGATTCAAAGGGGTGAATTAGGTCTGGGGTGTCTTATTGTATTTGTTCTTGGAGATTTTTCTCAGGGAAGTTCATTATGTTGCATGTAAGTTGGTTTTGTTTGGGGTAGTTGGGTTTTGAATTAAAACGCTGTTGTACAGCAGTGTGCATGGTTTTAAATGACACTGGTCTTTTCCAGGTGTTTAACCCCTCAATATCAGGCAGTGAATTCAGCCTGCCAGATCTGGACACCAGCCTTGCAAGTGTGAGTGGTGATGGAATAAAATGTTTTATTTGGCCAGTCTGGTGCAGAAAGAAGCCAAGCTGGCGTGTCAGACTGTCAGCACAGTGCTATTCATAACATCGTTATCATTTCTGTTTTCTTCTCCTCAAAGATTCAAGACTTGCTTGCGCAGGATCAGAAGACAGCGGAGACAGACGAGAACTCTACCGACAGAGGTCAGAATGCTTCAAGAAATTACCAAATCCTATTTTTATTACAGTACTTCTTACATATTGGTGAATATAAGTTGGAACTTTTTAAATATTTGAAATTTAAACAGCTTTTTACTTTTTTTCCAAAAAGAGAAAATTTAAAATTCCTCTGAGTCACCTCAGAAATGTGTACATGCGTGTGTGCATGCATGCGTGTGTGCAAGTATGTGTGCATGCGTGCATGCATGCATGCATGTGTGAGCATAGACAGAGTAAGATTCTTCAAAGAAGAGCCCTAATGCCATGAGGTTATATTTATTTTGCAGGAAAGCAGCTGGTTCAGTACACAGCCCAGCCCGTTTTAGGTGACCCTGTCGTCTCTGCTGCCACCGGTTTGGACCTGCCTGTCCTGGAAGGAGAGGCCTACTACGACACCACACAAGAGCCCGACCCAGCCACATCACTCCTTCTGAAGGATGGCCAGACAAAAGCAGAAGACATCCTTTTGTCTTAAGCCTGTGTCCTTTTTTTTCAAACAAAGGGATGTTAAACAGCATGTTCATCTTCCTTTCTCACTCATGCTCAAGGCATCTCCCATAAGGCTGTATTTTATATATTTTTTTAGATCGGGAACATTTCCAGGAGGCAGACCTGCTGCATTTCCAGCCCACAGTAACTTTTTTAATCTATTTAAAAAACCATTTCCATCTGAGTCAAGGCTTTCAGTGTGTACTTCATTTTAGCAGAAGAATAAATAACAAATGGTGGACCTCTTAGGCTGTATTCTGTTCTGGCCTGGGAGGGCTGCTCTGGTCATGTGTGGCTCTGTGGTTCAGGTTCTGGAGGATGCAGGGGGATTACTTTGTGGGCCACTGCCGTTGTGTTCTGTACAGTACAAGGTATTCACCTGCTCTAGTGAATGTCTAGCTGTGTAAAAGGATAATATGTAAGATGTGTAAGTCTTACTTTAAACTTTAAAATTTAAAATGATATATCAGTCATTGCACTCTCTTACATCTGCATATTTTAACACAATTCTGTATCTCAGTTCTGCGTGATTCACCTAATAAGCTAGCTAAGTGCAAACAGGACACAGGAAGTATTGAATGAATTAATAGCAAAGCTTTATTTTTGTTTTATATCTAATGCAGGGTTAAGCAAATGTAAAGACTTAAATGTAAAATGTAAGATTTTCTTTTAATAATAAATGTTTTTTCAATATAATATATTTTGTGGTAGAAAGTCTTATTGTGCATAAGCCAAAAGAGATACAGATTTGTGTATATATGCCTACATTCATAGGTACTAAATACATTGTTTTGTATGTGGTAAGGAAACTTTTTACTTATATATGAGAATTTTATGGACAAGATCTGTGTAGTAATCTAGAGATCACAAGATTTTAGTAGTATCTTGTATGAAAAGCATTAATTATGTTTTTGTGATGAGGATCTTCAAAGCTCTGTTAGTTTGACTTGCTTTTTAGCTTGTATGTTTGCAGTTATATGTGAGATGAGCTCCTGGCAGATTTTTATTCTTTCTCTCTTCATTTAAGGTATACTATGCAACTTTTGCCCTAATAGCTGTTAGTATCAAGGAGAAGTTGTTTTTGATGTGTATTTTCTGTATCATGTTGTCCACTGTGACTCATGCTTGCAGTCCCGCAATAAGATGATTCTTCAGAAGCAAGTACACAGTGATGATACGCTGACTCCCTGGATAACATAGTGGCTTCATTGTGTAATAAAAATCAAAGTGCTGGGAATAATCTACTTGATAAAATTTGTTTAACAATTTTTTAATAAGTTGATGAGCAGTGAATAATGACGGCACAATTACATTCTTCAAAAAATACACCCAAAATTTGCATAGTATACCTTTGTGTTTTCGGAAGTGAAGCTGTTTCTTGCAGGTATATATGTATGCACATACTAACACATTTTCCTGGCACAATCATTCATGTTTTCTTATCTTTTAAATGGTTAAAATACAAGACTTTTCAAACACTGAACTGTTCTGGCCCATATTCTTTGTACATTTACACTGCAAAATGTGAAAAGTGGAAAAAATGTAATATTTTTGTGTAAATATTGTTATGAAACACTCATATCTAGTGCAGATGTCATGTGAAATTGAGCTGACAGCAAAACGTCTGGCATGAGTAAAACTAAAATGGAAATAGACATTATAGAGATCCAATCTATAATGTCTATTTCCATTTGGGGGGATATGTAAAAATTCAACTGAGGACATTATCTGCAGCTTGCCTCTTACCAAATGTGGGCGGTGGTGTAGCATAATGGGTAAGCAGCAGGACTCATAACCGAAAGGTTGCTGGTTCGATGCACTGCTGTTGTACCCTTGCATCAGTAAATATCCAGCTGTATAAATGGATAACATGTAAAAACTGTAACCTTTGGAAGTCGCTCTGGTTAACAGCATCTGCCCAATGGCAGTTATGTAATCTAATATGACATGAGACACTCCATCTATTTGTAGGAAAACTTTGCAGGTAACATAGCAATATTAGAATGGCTAGCACAGACCCCCAAACTCAACAGAAGACTTTTGGGATGAATTGGAATGCAGAATTAGGGCAAAGCAAACTTGACAAAATGGCCATCTTCATTAGTTGTGCTTACTAATGCCTTAAAGGAGGAGTGAGGCAATTCCCCATCTTTCAACCAGAAATTAGATGGTCTTCCATGATGCATTGAGGCAGTCATTAAGGCCAAAGTTGGGCCAATGCGCTATTAATTTCTTGGTATAAAGACATGATTTATTCATAACTACCCATGTCCCATCATTTTTGGTAGGATAGTGTATATTCTAGCTGCCTCAAAAGAATAATTAGCTGAAAGCCATATGTTACAGTATTTCTTACTGGCACCAATTAGTGAATTAACAGTAATGATACACAAAGAGAAAACTAGAAAAACTAAGAGAAAACTAGAAAACTTTTTTGCTTAAATTACTGCCCTTTTTATGCATGTCATGCGAGAATTGTTAACCCACCTTTCTCATTAGTGCTGACTTACAAATTGTAGAACTTTTACATTCCTTGCAGTTTAATTTTATTTGGGAATCAGCCAGATACATTTAAAAAGAATGATACAGTCTGGCCAAACAGCCCTATTTTATCTTGTGCTGTACAAATTGCAACAAAAAAAGTGATTACATTTCTTAGTAGGTGGGGGGTTGGGCTGTGTTGCTTTGCATTTTTGGTAGTCTGGTAGTTTTTCTTTTTCCCACAATTTCTAGGATGAGACAGTAATTCTCTAAACCTTCAGCAGCTAGATTGCATTACCTGATTAATAAGTTTACCAGTGTGCATTTAGCTTTAGCAAATAAAACACAAAGTTATTCTGAAATGTACAAAATGAAACTTAAAATACTTCAAAAACATAAAATTAAATGATAAAATTTTTTCTGTTAGTCATGCAATAAATACCTGCAAAAATGGGTCTGCCTTTAAAATGACTGATAACAAAACTGAACTACAACAAAGAGTTCATGCCACATTACTACATAGACTAAACCACTATTCCAAACATACACTAGCCAGTGTTTCCTGAATTCTTTCATGTACTTAGCTCTGTGTTTTTCATCTTACCATTTGAAAAAAATTGGACTTCATAGGTCATCTGAAAGCATTCAATGCCAAAACATGCTGGCAGTGGGTTCCTGCATTTAAGGTCAGGTAGACTGTTGGAAACAATCTTCCATATCACAAATGTGATATTACCGTGGAAATAGTTTCAGAATTGAATGTCAAGTTAATGCTGTGGTGAATTCCATTCTGTAAACAAACATTTTCCAAAGAATGCATAGTTTTGCACAACTGCAGCAAAGAAAACACTGAGTAACAATATTCTATGCTTGCTTGCGGAGTTTATTAATTAATTTCCAATAAATGTCCGTCTGGATTTGTATTTATTTTCTTCTATTTTAGTTGTAAAATATTGAATACAGACAAATGTCAATCAAAGCTAAGAAGAGGAAACTTGTATGTTATAAATGGTGATCTTTTTGTCAATTGCAAAATGTTACAATTGCAATACTATTATCTATGCAAAGGCTGTGAATATAACACAATCCTCAAGGAGGCAGCACCAGTAAAATGTAGTTCACTCTGTCGGAGATCTTCTGGGTTTACCGTTTTCCTGAAGAAGATAAAGAATGAGAAGAATTATTGGCATTTTTATACAAGAAAATGGCCTGAATGAACATTATTATTCTTTCTTTCGGGCTAAGACCCCTGTTGTGAAAACACTAACTAGACTCCGTTGTCATGACTACTGTTGTATGTTTGTTTAATTTCATGGGTATATGGGCATTGATGCCTTCTTAAAAAACATCTTTTTTGCCATATGGACTTAAAAGAATGCTGGTGCATCTGCTTTCCAAACCTTCCTCTGAGTTGAGGCTCTGGTCCTCTGCAAGATAAGAATGACAATGACTGTAATTAACTAAGATTACAAGACCCCAAATTATAGAAAGATGATTCATTCATTGAAAGGCAACAGTACTCTTCTAAATTCAAAGATACAATCAATTTCAACACTCAATGACATTTCATCACTGTTCTAAGACCAGATGAGGATCTAAGACCTACAGTAGATAAATCATACAGGTAAGGCTTAATAGATCAATTACAGTGCAACATGGGATCTCTGTGCTCTTTTGCCTTCATAACATCCTTAATTGGAATCAAAATTGTATAGAATATGAAGCATTGTCTCACCATCCCTGTCCTCAGCGCTGGAGGTAGTGCCATCTAGAGGAGAGATCAAGTAGAGCACAAAGCTGTCATCATTACTGCAGGAAACGCTACTGTCAGATGCTGACACAAATTCAACGTTTAAAGGTACACCAAAATATTCACACAAGCGCTACCACATTTCCTGATTAATTAGTCTGAACAGGACCCTGCTGTGTGTGTGTGTGTGTGTTTGAATGTGTGTTTGTGTGTGAATGACACAATGGGTGTTTCACATGATTAATGTATGTCCATAACTATTGTTATGGAAGTTTTTACTCAATTTGAAAACTGCAATTTCTATAGGTCTACAAACCAAAACTTCAATGAAGGACACTTACCCTTTGCTATGCCATTGCTGGGTTTGAATGCTTAAGAGAAATAAACATAAGGGTCATTTTTATCAATATAACAGTAAAGCCAGTTGCACTCATCAAACTGTGCTATGGAAAAATTATTATCCAGGGTAATGTTGATCAGAATTATTCATTGTTAGGTCATTGACCATGACTACCTGATTCACAAATTTTCAAGTCACACTCACCACCCTTTTCCGCCTAAAATATATACTGCTAGATTGAAAATTCAGATATTTTGGTTCGTTTCTACAGACTGCATAATCTAAAGCACACATGACAAATAATGCTCACCACATTGTTTATTACACGTAGAAGGCAAGTACATCCAGGGATAAACTAACAAATACAATTGTGCATCTTTTTAACCATGACTCTCAGGTCAGGAGACAGATTACACTACAGTTGCTTAGCAAAGGCTCTTACCCTAAGTGACACACAGTTTACTTGCTATTACATGCTATCCATTTGTACTGCTGGACATTTACTGGGTAATTTGTCTTTGATTAAGAATAAAATGTTTCTTACAAGACTACTTTGCCTACAAGTAGTGAAATCAATAGTAAATATTATTACTGTCATATAGAGATATTTTAACTGTAAATAACAAATAGTGATACATAGCTGGGTAAATAAAAATACATGTACAAATCCTTCAGAATAGGAACATGTGAGCAAGCATCAATGTGTCTTTCTTACCTCCAGCCACTCCATGGTAAAATGAGCTGTCTGTAAAGAGAGAGGGAAAAAATAAGTTACAGTTTGTGTCTAGAATTTTAATCATTTGTTTTGCCTAACTATTGTAGTTACTATAAAAACCGCTTTTATGGGCAAACTTCCCATTTAAAACTCTTTTAATCAACCATTAGATGTCAGCAGAGGATTTAAAATCAAATGCTTTCTCACAAATAATTTATTTCCTTCAAACCGGTACTTTTGTTCTGAAATGGCTTTACCTAGTTTAAATGTACTCACCACTAGGCTGGTCGGAAGAAACTGCATTTGTGCTCTCTGTGAGAACAGGAATGAATTACAGTGCGTTAGTATAGAATCTATAAAGACTGCTTAGTTCAAAGCAAGTCAAACGCGCTGAGTGGTGGAGAGATTGCTCAACCAGGGGGCCATGGGTTTAGATGCTGCTGTTGTACCCTTGAATGAGAAATCGAAATTGCTCAAATAAACAATTCTGGTTGATTCATTTATTTTCATAAAATATTAAATTGTGTGAAACCCCCTGGGAAAGGCATAACTCTACAACTACTACTACTACTAATATTAAAAATACTAATACTAGAAAGTGTGATTACCTGTAGGCACATCCTGACCTGTCAGTAAGAAAGGAAACATGGATACTGGAGGCAAAGGGCAAGTTATTGATGTGAGATGTGTTTTAATTATTCAAACATCTTGTTTTTTTCAGCATTAATGTAATATGAAAACAAACATTTATGGGAAAGTTTAATGAATAATGCAGAATTTGGGGCACTTTTGTGAAATTAGGACAATAGTCTTTCAGTCTAGTGGTAACTACATAATTGTAGTGATAATACAGCAATAACCATTAGTAGGATGGTAGTCATAATAATTGTAGTAGGATGTAGTAGTAGTAGTAGTTGTAATGATGACCAAAATGATTATCAGAAAAAAATCTTTAAATAATTTAGATGTAGACATGTCTTGTGAGCCTCTATCTGAAACACAACACTTCACTGATAACTGCCACACTGATATCATCACCCTCATTAATATACTTACAAACTTGAATAATTGGCAAAATAAAGATTATAGTTTGATTAAAATAATCGACACACTTCACTCCACACAAAACCACACTACACCTCAGCAGCACTCCCACATATTCCCCCATGAGTCAGATATTATTAGGTTTGTGGAGGACGGGAATGAACATACCAAAATCCAGATTTGGGGGCCAATTGCCTTTCATTTTAGTCCGTTCAGGACATGAACTGAAACTCAGTTTAAAATTATTAACAGTAAATGATGAGCAATTTTCAATTTTTGAACTGAAATTTCAGTCCATTCCCTAAATTGACTTGAAGTGAAATGGAACTGACCACAACTCTGCTAATATCATTTCATTAGTATTTACAGCGCTCTTCCTCAGTAAAAATTGTCTGACTGGTTTTGTGTCAAGAAGAAATGAACAGGCACTATTCAATGGCTGTTAAACTACTGGCGGGATAATGAAGAGCAGGAATCATGCACTCACTCAGTCAAGGAGTTAGTTGAGGTGGGTCAGGATATTTCCAGAAAACAGTAAAGGAGACCTCATACTGAATAAACTATTTGGAGAAATAATGTAAGTTTTTTTACCTCCTAAATTTCTTTCCCTTCCTCTCTGTTGCTCTTTCAGTTTTGAAATAGGCCATAAGAGTACAATACTATCCTCCAACACATAGCATGTGTTTTTTGTCTGTGTATGAAGATTGCCTTCGTGCTCCAAATAGACCAGTGTGAGGTCTCCCTAATAGGTTTTCTGGCAAGAGCCAGACCCAATTACACCTTAGCTAGCCAGTAAGAGATTGACTGGCTGGGACAATATTGTTTGTGATGCTGCTTTCTTCAGTTGCAGCCAAAAATAATTCACATAGCACTCATAAGGCTTCAAGGATGCCATCCACACACTTTAGAAACTAAGCCTGCTCCAGACATAGCATTCTGCTGTGGAGAGTTTTATTATTATTGTTCTTGGAATTTGCAGGTCAATTATTGACAGTAGCTTGACCCATTACAGGGTTTATAATGCTTCATTCTGCAATGTCTCAGGTTTTCACATGAACACCTACCTGTATCAAGATCAGCTTTGACTAGTAAGACTGCCAGGGAGCAGGAGATGAGAACATTCCTGGAACACAAAAGCAAACTCAAAATTAAGAGAGTGAGGTATCCCTGTGAAAATTAATTTTTTTTTTACAGGAGTGTAGCAATAACAATCATTTTCACCACCATCACCGTCATCCCCTCACATAATCCTCATCATCATAGATTAATATATCTATTCGAAACATATAAAATCTTTTCTAAATGGAATTTGCAGAAACATATACAAGAGCTTCAGAAACCTGCAGCTATTAAAGAAAGACATTAATAGAGTCCTGAGATGGGGGTCAGCTTTTATGATTAACTTATGATGTGACGTAGTTTGTTGAATCAGCATTGTATCCAGAATGCCATCACAAGCTGCATGGTGGTCAGGACAATTAAGGACTGAAGAATTTCAATGTAAAAGGATGTAAAGTCATAGTCAATAAACTAGAAAATGACTACAGCCTGTTAATATTTGTCCTTGCTCATTCTTTTCAGAATATTTTTAACTCTTGGTTGTGCTATGTCTCAAACTCTCAAACAGTACAATTAATGCAAAACATTGAAGAAACTTATTACATGCCATGTAAGGTGGTTAAAAAAGGAATTTTACCTATTGCCTAAGCACTCACCTGTACAGCATCTTCGGGAAGATAAAGAACCTTATGTTGTATAGTATCGAGCTGAAAGGTTTACTGGTTTTCAAAGTATAAGTAAATGTTGCAGCTTTTATACCTCCTTTAACGTCACTTGGGATGAGGGGACTGGTTTATCATTGGAGTGGACAGAAAAGTGACATCTTGAGTTACACTAATGGCATGCACAATCTAAGGATTACTGTGTCCCCAACGCACCCTCTGTAAAAGGAATCTCTCTTACCTCAAAAGGCATGAATAAACACCACAGAAAACCTTTTGTTAGTAAAAGCATTTCTCACATCATGGGGTGTTTTTTCCAACCCCAAATGTCTCTTCACTTTCTCTGAAAGAAAGCTGAAGCGCTCTAAAGTTCACAGAGTTTCTCTGGTGCTCTGACTCCCTCTGTGTTTTGAGCTGGTGCCTGGTAACCAGGTCGTGCCCCACGCCAAGCTTCTAGCCCACACTGGTGACTGCACGCTTTCACCACTGAAACATAATCTTCCCTCCATGTCTTACAAGGGAATGTACAAAACATGTTTTTCAATGCTTTACAGAACCATCTTGGAGGGATTGCACATGTTTTTGCACATATAAATCCCTCTGTGTGACCAGCTATCATATCTATTTATTTATATAAATAGCTATGCATGTAAGTTAATACTGATCTAGACTCAGGCCCGGTGCTATGGGGGTGCTTAGGGGTGCATTGTACCCCCAGATGGACCTCAGTGCACCCCCAGTTGTCTCCTATCCCAATGTCTACATAATATATATGACTTTTTTGCACCCCCGTGGATTGCAACTGCATCCCTCTGCATTTTCTAGTGCCGCAGAGCCTGTCTAGACTTGCCTTCTCTTGACAATTAAGACACAAGGTGATTTTCATTGAAATTTAATTGTTTGATAGTACTAATTAAATGACACATATTTCATAATTAAAATCAACCCCTGAAATAAATTCATGGCATTTATGTCAATTGAGCTTAATACATGATCTTCTGAATATCCCACTCCACTGGAAAAGCTCCAGATAATATATTCACTCCAATGTCAAATTTGTCAAGCACCCAACATTTTGATGGACAATCAAATGTAGATCCGGTTTGTTGTGGAAGGACATTACCTGTTTGCATTTAGCTGGTGGGTAGTTCAGTGATTCATGTGTGGGACAGAGCTTGGTATCCTCATAAGATCAGCCTATTTTGAGGTTTGGAAGCATTATTAGTTTATACTTCAGCTATCTTCAAGGAAAAGGTCCTTGGAATAAGAAATATACAATGCAAAATAAATGAGAGACAAGTCAAAAATAAACATGGAAAATTATGGTTTATTTAATGTGTTTACAAAGCATTACCATTTATAATGTATAGCTGGTTCTGATAATGATTATGGCTTAAACCAAGATAATCTAAGAGTATGTTTGGAACACGGAGAAGGGAGGAAACACTAGTTCAACAACTTCACTGACTATTTCTGGCAAGAACAATGACCCTTGTGTGTCCCTGAATTTTGGCTGGAGCCATCATCCAATCTGTTTGTCTTTATCAGACTGAACCACTGCCAGTGAAGGAGCGTGAACTGTCTTTAAACAATACAGGAAGTTTTCCCATCCGGGTTTTTGGTTTCCTGAAATTCTGAGGAGTCCTATTGTAAAAAGAACGAGTCCTTCCCTATGCTTTACAGAACTTACAATTCTAACAAAAGAGGTAGGCAGTCTGGGGCGGTACAATTGCATCTTACACTTCTCTGTTAATGTATTCCAGAATATTTCATAGTGGTATCAAAGGAGCCCTCTGTCTGTGGCTTAAAAGACTTTCTCTCAAAAGTGTTAGGGATAAGTGCCTGTTTGGGATCTGTTGCTTTATTTGAAGGAGACCATTTGCATTAAAAGTATTTGGAAGCTGGTAAGGTCAGATTTACATATGCAAGGCCCCCTGGCAACAGAGTAAACCACTCTCCTGAGTGTTAGGAGAGATGTCAGATGTCTTTCTTTTTTTGGAATTGCTCTAGATTTTGAAGTAGGGCTCTGTTTTTTGTCACCGTGCTCTTGTCAACAATTCATTTTGCAAAAAAAATGATATATATAATTTGACACATATATGGCAACAATTTAATGTGTATATATATGGTGCCTTGCAAAAGTATTCAGACTTTTGATCAATTCTCACATTTTACAGCAAACAGCATATCTCAGTTTTTTTATTTTTCTTAAAAATATTTTCGAACTTGGAACCAATGTTACCTTAAAAAATTAATTTTTAGTTTCAGTGTTTTCGAATAAAATATCACACAGAAAAAAATTTCAATTTATCATTTGTAATTCAGTAAAATTTGAGAATTGGTCAAGGGAAATGAATGAAATTTCCCCACCTGTAGATAAAGTCTTATCTTATCTTATCTTATGAATACTTTTGCAAGCCACTGCATGTGTGTGTGTGTGTGTGTGTGTGTGTGTGTGTGTGTGTGTGTGTGTGTGTGTGTGTGTGTGTGTGTGTGTGTGTGTGTGTGTGTGTGTGTGTGTGTGTGTGTGTGTGTGTGTGAATGACACAATGGGTGTTTAGTATGATTAATGTATGTTTGTAACTATTGTGTGCATGTGTGATAAACTGTGATGACAACATCTGAGCCATAACAAATGTCAGAATTGTCAGTTTTTCCTTAAAAACAGACGAGAAGAGAAAGCATTCATTTTATGTTTGAAAAATGCATTCTTCAACATCAGTCAAATTTGTTGCCCAGTCTCCTTTCTATTTGAATGATTTTGATAGTTAAAGTGCCACTTGAAATTTCGGGTAGCAGGAGCTGAAAAAAATTGTACATCGTAATTATCAACTTACTACTAAAGGTGACTTATTATTTCAACACTATTCAACTTTTTGATATCACATTTCAATTACTCTAAATCTGTGGACTTTGAAAGATGTGGTGTAAATGAGTTCACCATAGCAGACTGCATTTTCTTAGGCAGTGTAACCCATTCACAATAAAGTACCTACAGGTATATTGTATATTCTATAGGACCCTTACCCAAGCTACTGTGTGACTAGTTAGATATTAAATTCAAAGACTCAGTGTCACTGTTGTTTTAAAAGCTTTAAGCATTGCACATAAATTAGCTTTGCAACCTAGTTTTTGTCACAGACATGCATGTAAGTGGTATGAAATAAAACACCTCACAGCAGTAAAAGCCAATCATTGTATTGCACCAGCATCATGTTTCCCACCAAAGATGCTATATTGTTTATTCACTTATTCTCTAGTAAAGGGGACTTCAGTCACTAAGTATAAAAATTGTGATCCACTGATGAGTGTAGTCTATCAAAACCAAAGTTATTCTTCATCCGTGAGACATATAGTGCACAGACACACACCGAGAAATATGAGAATATTGTAGAAGGAACATTTCAAAAACAGGAACTGCAGTGCTCATGTTCCTCTAAATAGGAACAGTTGCTACTCAACTGATTTGCAATGATTAGCCTTCTTTCGGGCATGGGATAATTAATTACAATTCAATAAATCTCCGGGAACCTTTTATGACTGTGACCCTAAAATTAGCACACAACAAACAGGGCACATAAAGAAAACGGTGACAGCAGCAAATAATTATAACTGAAAGTCGCTTAGAGTCATGACATGATGTGTCTAAATATCATGTATCTGCTTTGGACACTTTCACTGTGTAAATTAATCTGGATAATGCTGTCTGTACAATGAGTGAATGAATGTCACCATGAGAGTTTGGTTTTTTACCAACAGTACACCTACATAAATGTACCCAGAGAGAAGCGGGCATAATCTGTTTTTGAAATTCTGCACATATTCATTGATCTAAATAATATGTAGACATGCTGAAATATACAGCTTGCTTGGTGGGGCACACATACACCACTTCGTATGACTCGTTACAGAAGTAAAAGATTAGCGAATCTGCGCAGCTAATGACGTCCTAAAACACGACCGTTGCTCGACTAGGGCCACCAGCGAGTTGTCCAGCTACCGTGGAGCGGTTGTCGCAGGTTACTACTCCACCTACAATCTCCCTTTGATTGGGAGTGTTTACGCCCCCCGGAGGAATGGAGGTCGCCTCCTCGCTTTTTTCAATACTGTCTAGTATTTGAGTTCAGTGTCTGTAGAAGCCGCCATATTGTCAGTCAAGAGACGCTCAGAGGTAATACAATGTATATCGTTTATGTGTAACGTAATATAAGAAATCGTCTTTCACGTATAAATAAATGTACAGATTGTGAGAGAATTTAACATGTGTGTTTATATGTTCTTTGAAAAAAAAGATCCAAAACGCCTTTTTGTTCTTGTTAATTCTACGAGTCGGTGCTGTGGCTAGCTAGCTAGCTTCCTACCCTCAGGGCTGTAGCTAGCTAACAAGCTAACGTGAGCTAGCAAGCTATCTTTTCAGACCACTGCCTGGAAGAGCTCTTTTCATCCAACATTAGCTTCGACGGTTACTTGTGCTCTTAAGAGAACGATAGTTTTGTTGATGCTGTGTGGTGAGAAGCTTCTGGATTTGGGTTGCTAAATCGGTTCGTTCTATCTGACAACTGGAGAGGGAAACCCACTAAACTAGCTGCCTAGCGATCGAGCAATACTGGATTGGTCAATCGAAGGCGAATGGCACCGCATTTGAACAGCTAGCTAGTAAGCTAACGTTAGATAGTTTATAATAGAATTACCCAATTATCTGCCGGACGATGTATGTGTGTAGCTACCTTGTTAGCTGCCTGGTTGCATTAGCCATCAGTTTCTTTTTCATCAGATATTGAATGAAAATATTGCTAGGTAGCTATCAAGGCGTGGCAATAAATGGCCAACTGGTAGGCTAAGTTAGCTGGCTAGCCAGCGGAACCCGGCAAAGGAAGAACCAAAGTGAAGCAACCTAGATATAGATAGCTAACTCTCAATCCATTCTAATTTTGACCAGCTAGCCAGCTACTCTTCATAAATTAAATAATGTTATGCAAACTGCACATTGCTTAATTAGAAATTTCGCTAGCTAAGTTTTTATTTAAATGGAGGGAAATATACATGCATAACACGGTAACAGCCGTGACCGGTTGCCTTGCTAGCTGGTTCGGTAGGCAGTGTTAGATAGCCTCACATTTGTTGGAAATGGCTGGCCAGCTAGCTAGCTAACGTTAACCGGCAGGACCGGCTGCTAGCTAGCTAATGATAGCTTCTTAACCGTTGCCAGTTTAACTTACAGATAGCGAACTCGTTTTCCTTTTTTAAAAGTAAAACACATGTTATCAAATTAACAACATAGCCACTCGTTGTCTGACCTTGTTTCTTTTACTTTTGCGTAGGCGTAACGTTAACTAGCGTCAGCTAACAGGGTATATTGCCCAACGTTATTTTTTGCGTCGCTAGGAAAGTCCTAGGCTTTCTCCTGCGGCCTCATCGTATCGTGGATATACTAGGGTAACAGTGGCTGCAAAATTGGATGAAGGGGTTCAGTCTCTATTGCGGATATAAAGATTTTGCGCCCAAAAATTCACACACGTTAAGTCGATGGTGTGTAGGGTCTTTCTCTTCACACGATGTAACCTTTATCCAATTGCGGCAGTAGAGCTGCTTACAAGATGTTAGCTAGCTAGAGCAGTGCAAGCTATCCATGAAAAGTGGAAATGATTATTTAATTATACCAGCGATAACGAGTGAGATGTGGAAGCTGCGTTTGTGCCTAACCTAACCCATTAGTTGTGATGGATGTGACTGACACATATTCCAGCTTGATTTTCCAGGTGGTCATAAAGACATCAATGCGCAACCTTGATTGTACAGTAGTTAGAATCGATAGTTAATCCAAAATAAATAAAACCGAGTGCTGTTATGGTGCACGCAATTTAGCGTATGTGCATTGCCAATCCCTAAATTAATATTGTGGTTGGCATAAGTGTCCTGGGAAAAAAAAGCATTACTATTTACAAATCCAGAAACTCAGATATTTTTGGTTATCTGTCCTCTCCAAGCATACAGATCTTTCTGACCAGTTCAGTGACCTGCGATGCAGCATTAATTTTGCTGCACGCTGTTCAAATCCATGAGCTTCAATAGAGATTTATAATACATTTCCTACTCTGCTCCAATTCCAGGTGATCCAGAGAGCAGAACCTTCACCTCCTTGTCTAGAACATGTCAGGCCCGGTCCCGAGTCGATCTCGTGTCTACCCTGAAGTTAATACACAGAGACCAAGGGAGTACTGGGACTACGAGTCGCATGTGGTGGAATGGGGGTGAGCATGGTCTACAAAATGTAGAAGCTCAAAGGATTAGTACCATTGCTACTTCAAAGTCTCTTTTTTATCTGCATCTTTCTGGATGTATGGGTCCTGAGTTATGCCACTAATTGAATCTTAGTTTTTATACCTACCAGATTCTTGCATTGCCTCCTACCTCAAAATGTGGAAGAGATTGTGATTAGCAAGATGCTGAAGTGTCCACACTTCAGTTGAGGTTATTTGAGAAAAATGATACATCACACTGGGCCAGTGCAGTGTCTCTGTCTCATTTTTGTGGACTCAGCATGTATGCTGGTTTTAATTGCAGCTGAGGTCTTATTTTATTAGGATTAGTTGAGCGGCTGACTTTATTTTACATATCTACCTTCAGTCTGTCTTAAATTCCTTGTGAAATAAACATGCTGTTATTGACGACTTTGTGCTACTGAGATAAAGGTGTGCGTTGTTAGTATTAGTATATATCCCTTGAACAAAGTCAGTGCAGCTGTGTCCGTTAAGGAGTCATTTGATTTCTTATTCTTGGACCCATGGAACACTTAACTACTGTAAATGATGTCGATTACATGTCTATATTACTCATCTCAGGATGGGAATGACTTGAAATGACTTGCAGAACCACCTTTACTTTTAACCTTTTGTTCGAGTGAACACATGGGGAATGTCCCATTTCTGTTAGAGAAGCTGATGAAGTTCTCTTTGCGAAATAGTGTAAGAACCAGATTAGGTTCAGATAGCAGCTCCTTCAAAACTAGTACATAGAAAGCTGAGCTGAGTTGGTCCTTGGGACTGGGTTTGAACAAAGGGCATCTGCTGTAGCAGTGATGGAAGAATGAGGCTTCATCAGTTTGATAATGGTGGTAGCTGTCCCCTAATGTCAATCAATAATTGACTTGAAAACCAATCAAAATGCTTTGTCTGCATAAGAAAGCACAATAATTTATTGAAATAAGTGAGTCATAGATGATACATGATTGCTCCAATTATTTTGGGGCTGATGAAGCTTTACTCTGCTGTCACAATTGCTAAGTGATCTCACTGTCAGAAAAGTAGTAATTTGCCATACAGAAGATTTGTGATAAGAGGCCTGTGGATAAATGATAAACAATGATGGCCATGATGTTATTGGTGTCATTGTTTTATGCACTGTGTATGTCTCAGTTGATATTTTCTGTGCTTCAGGAACCAAGATGACTACCAGCTGGTGAGAAAACTAGGCAGAGGCAAATACAGTGAAGTGTTTGAAGCCATAAACATCACAAACAACGAGAAAGTAGTCGTCAAAATACTCAAGGTACAATCTGCAAATTAATTTAAGGTTCAGTGGGTGATAATATTCTTGCAGCAGCATATCCATTTTGAGCATATACCCTTATTTGTGAGGAACTCATGCTGGCCACCCCTCATCATTGTGTTTCTATCAGAATACCATAGTTCCTTCTAGATGTTTTTGAGATAAATCCTAATGCAATTTTTGCTGCAGATTAAATAATTGTGCTTGCTCTGTTTGGCTTGCATTGGTTTCACTGACATTCTAAGAATAAAGAACTTGTCCAGGAAGCATGTGATTAATTCCAAAGTTCTTTTATTCGGTAAACCAGACCTGGAGCAATTTTGGATGGACATGATAATGGTCTTAGTGTTACTTTGTGCCTGTGTGACTGTATGAGACAGCCGTATAGACTTTTGTTGTTGGGATGTGAAAGTCTTGGCACTGAGTAAAGATGCTTCCACCCTGTTGTAGCCCCTGAAAAGTTGCCTTTTATTAATTCATTGTGAAGAACAGATTGTACACTGTTTGTAAGGCTTTGTTAAAAATAGGAAGCTTCAGTAGTGGGTGGGCATATGTTCTTCATGGCAGATATTTCTTTTGCCTGGTATCTGGAAGCCAGTGGAAGTGCTTGTGTACTGTGATGGGTGACTTGGGAGAAGATTGTTTTACCAGGCTGTTTCACAGAACTCCCTGGGCAGCAGATATACATTTGTTCACATGTGACTTTGCTCTTGCTGTGATTATAATCTCATAGATGGTTCCTCTTGTGAATGGAGGTGATGTACACACTGTTTACCTGATATTTGCCTTCCATTGTATGTTGTACACATTTGATGTTGTAAAATGTCTGCCTTCAGCCAGTAAAAAAGAAGAAAATCAAGAGAGAGATTAAGATTCTGGAGAACCTACGAGGCGGCCCCAACATCATCACCCTTTTAGACATTGTGAAGGACCCTGTGGTCAGTTCCTACTTTCTTGAATTCTGTAATGCGTTTACATGAAAGCAACTTTGGATAAGTCAACGGCTAATTTCCAATACAATTTTATGCAGTAATTGCATTAAAATCGTTCTTCCTAAAGAACAATTGCTTAAACTTAAACTTGGTTTCTTTAAGCTCTGCCCTCTTCTAGTTTGCCATTTGAAATGTTTCTGGAAGTACAGTGATGTCTTTTTATGTGTTGTTAGATGTTTAAATAGTGTTTTATTATTATTGCAGAGCCATGAAAATGCTTTGAAAAGATTCGAGCATTAGTGGTGCTACATAAAATCGCTACTGTTGTTGAATTACTGTTGAAACCTCATTGAATACTACACAGTGTTATGGATTTCTCAATATTTATTATTGATGCAGTCATAGTTGTAAATTGTAAAGTGATGGTGAAAAATAATATGAATTATCTTTTCTTGATGTCTGTAAGTCTCGGACGCCAGCACTGGTTTTTGAACATGTAAACAACACAGACTTCAAGGTAAGTATTGTTGCTTTGTTTGTTTTTTCAAAAAAAAAAAAAAAAGAATATAGTTTCTCCAGTTTGTGATTATATAGCAGTGGTTGACATTCTTTCTCTTGTTGCAGCAATTGTATCAGACGTTATCAGACTACGACATTCGTTTCTACATGTACGAAATCTTAAAGGTAAGGTCTTTCTAAGTCAGTGTTTTATCACCTGATGCATGCAGTGAAGTAGGCTTGGCTTTAGTTACCAAGACAGCTAGCTCCACAGACAACAACATTTCAGCCTGGTCACAGGATATTAGTTTTGCTATGCCATACGTTACAGGCACGTATCTGGCTGTTGCTGTCGTATGTTAATGCACTTAACTCCTGCAGCTAACCTCTCAGAGCATGTAGCATGACTTTTTCCAGTGTGTCATGTTTATGTATGTATTAATTTATATCGGCCTGTAAAATTTGAGAGTGGCATGTATCACGGTGTGGTTTGTGTGGCAGCTGCTGAGAAGAAAATGCTGTCAGATATTTAGAAACTGTTATGAGATGGAATTAATGCATGATTGAAATACATGTTCTTCTGGTTGTTTTGAAGTCATTTGAAAGTGGTATTTCAGAAAAATTAGGCCTGTGGAGCACTTCCTCTTCCTGCCATATTGTGTTAAGAAATATGTCAGCACGCAGCACTTTGAGATGTATCTCTGCTTCTCGTGTCTTTGCACCTGTCATGACTTTAGTGTGGTAAACCTACAGGGACATGCATATATTTATACAAAGTGATGAAACTGATGAGTAGTTTATTGCTGTTTGGTCATGGACATCAAGGTCTTTAACAGAAGCTCATCTTAGCAGTCTCCTTAAATTGCTGTTTTTGAGAGAGCATACAGTATGTGCAGAATGACCTTGTTTGAACTGTTACTGTGATGCAGAAAACATTGACTGAGTAGTTTTGCTGTCCTTTCTGTCGGTGCTTCTACAGATATGAACTTGCATGTTTTTATAGAGATGTGGTTAAAGGAGCACACCAGTATAATATACTGTAGTAATGGGATTTGGCATAAATTGGGTCATAATGGATCAGCATTGGGGTATTGCTTACCTTTGATACTACAATCTTTCTGGACCACAGTCCAATCACAACACCTAGAATTGTGTCTGACTGACAGGACAGTTACCAATCAGACACCTTATGCATAAGACAAGCACAATATTCAGAAGACTAAATATATCAGCATGACCCTTTCCAGGTGCAATAGTCTTAGTACATGATGTCTGCAGGAAACACAAAATAAAATTCACCTTGCCTCTCTCTCTTTACCTTAGCTTAATTGTAGGCATTGCAGTAAAGTATCTGTACCAGTATCAGCTAGCTTTGGTCCCTCCTTGTGTTAGCCTGGTTCTGGCACTAATTACAGTTGAATTGGGCAGCCAAACACATAGGGAGAGGTTAATTCTGTACTTAATTGCTGGAGAAAATCCTTGAAGTGACCCTCGGTTACATAATCCTAGAGTTTTTTTCTAATTAGTCTAATAAGTCATCTTTTTGCTTCTCACTTTACATCTTAGGCCCTGGACTACTGCCATAGCATGGGAATCATGCACAGAGACGTCAAACCGCACAATGTAATGATCGACCATGAACACAGAAAGGTACAGCTAGTCCTGCCTCTGGCTTCTTGTGGATTAGAACGTTCATTTCACACTCTAATAGTCTGGTCCAGTTAGTACTTTATCTGTACTGGGAACAAGGTGGAATGTATTTAAGTTACACTAATTCCATCCTTTTGTTTAGCTAATTTAGTCATTTTCTACTGAGTTAGACAAAACCTAGTACCTTATTTTTAGACCCTCCAAAAATGCTGTTTTAGAACAGCTTGTAATTTTGGAAATACTTTAAATTAATTTGATCATTTATCTTTATTAAATTATGAGTAATGCATAATTTTGTGAATTTACAGTTTAAAGTTAGTTTTTCTGGATCTTGTCATTAGATAACATGATTTTTACAATTGCAGCTTCGCCTGATAGACTGGGGCTTGGCAGAATTCTACCACCCCAACCAAGAGTACAACGTCCGAGTCGCGTCCAGGTACTTCAAGGGTCCTGAACTGTTGGTAGACTACCAGGTGAGTCCTGTCTTTGTGACTCTGTGTTGCTCTGTCTGTGTCTTTGTGTCTCTTTCACTTTCTGTCTCTGAGTCCTTGACTCTCTCTGTGTTTCCCCTTCCTTTCTGTCTGTGACAGTGTGAGTTTGTCCTTAATTCCTGTGTCATGTGAGTCACCATGTCACACATCAGGCTTAATTCAGACAGTCCCACTTGTATGACACAGTGCCTTCCTGGACAGCTGGTTGATTACGCAGATCATAGTGTAATGGGTAAAATTTTTTCGTTTTTTCAGACTAGATGTTTTTCTTACATTCATTCTCATTCCTGAGCGTCTCTCTCTCATCCTCAGTGCTGTAAATTCAAAGGCCATCTGGTGCCACTTCTAGATATAGTTGACCAACCATCTGAACAACATTTTCATTGGTTAAAAAAATCAAATTTCCATTAAAACACATTGTAAATCAGAATTTTTCATGTAAAATAACTAATTGCCACATTTCTACAAATGTTGTGAAGGTGGATCATTGCAAACTGCATTGTAGTGGAGTGGGAGCTGCTAGTAACTGCCAATGTACACTTTGTTTCACTTAATATACTATAGGGTTACTGTTTTGCTAACCTGATATGTTGGTATTTGTAGAAATTTCAAGCTTGAAAACAAATTTCTATCCCCCTTTTTGCAGATGTATGACTATAGTTTAGACATGTGGAGTTTAGGGTGTATGCTGGCCAGTATGATCTTCAGGAAGGAGCCTTTCTTCCACGGACACGACAACTATGATCAGGTAAAAGAGGAAAGTTTTACAGATATTTATGTCAGCTGTAGGTCATTTATTTTTTGCTGTGCATTTCCGTAGAGGATTCTGTTTTGTTGTCAAACTGATTTTCTTCTACCTCTGTCCTAAGAACACTTCAGTGCTGCTGATCTGCTTTCAGATGAGAACTTTTGTGTTGACGTCTGTCTAGTGAAGTGCAAATGTAATGTATGTAATTGATCATCCACAGCTTGTACGGATCGCTAAAGTACTGGGCACAGAAGACCTGTATGACTACATTGACAAATACAACATTGAATTAGACCCACGCTTCAACGACATTTTGGGCAGGTGTGTGCATTTTAAAATATTTAGTGTCAAAACTTTTCCAGAACAGTGTTTTGAAGTGTTCAAGACAAAATCCTAACACAGCAAGACAGTCAATGCTCAAAGCTCTGCTACAGATCTGTTAGAGCAGCAACAGGTATTCCATTCAAGTAGGTTATGTTTTAGTTATTTTTCAATAAGCCATTAGTTTACTGTACACCTGAAACACCTGGTTATGCAAACTGGCAGCTGACAAACTGCTCCACATGATAGGCAGTGCAGGTTTATGGACCACCTAAGGTGGTTTTGTGAGCCCAACCTGATTTGAATCTCCCACTCTGTGCTTAGCAATGAGAAATGGTCTCTGCTGTTGAGGACGAAACTCATAATTAGCTTCTGCTTAGGTCTTGTGCCATTTGAGGTTTCAGCAGTTTGGAAAAAAAAAACTTTTTCTCTGCTTTGACATTTGCTGCTATCTGTGGTACCTGATCTTCTGTTGATTTTCCGTCATGACTGATTGAGGCTTGTTTACTACTTTGCCTTGGCCGTGACCTTTTTGTCCGGGCTGTCAGCAGAGCTGCGCAAGCTTGCGTATTTCTCAGTACGCCTGGCAGGCGGCACCCCACAGGCTGCTATGAGCAGGAAATCACAGGGGCTCTAACACAGAAAAATGAAGTAGCAACTGCAGCACTCCAGCGTGTACATACAGCTGTATGATGTGATAATGTGTCCACTGTAGATACAGCCCCTCATCTAGTTTATTCATTATTCAGAGGGTCAGAGAACTAAATCCTCTACAGCAGTGACCTGGGACAATGTAGGTCAGGCGTATAAGGGATTGCATGCCCAGTTGGTTGTATGGGCAGTGATTACAAGGATGTACATAGAGAGAAAATCCAACTCTATGTAAATCTTTAATGGCAGCAGTAGTCAGGACAGGCACAGTTTAAGGTCTGCTCTGAAACACTGCTCTCTTCCTGCAGGCACTCCCGGAAGAGGTGGGAGCGCTTTGTGCACAGTGAGAACCAGCACCTTGTCAGCACCGAAGCCCTGGACTTCCTGGACAAGCTGCTGCGCTACGACCACCAGGCCCGGCTCACCGCCAGGGAGGCCATGGAGCACCCCTACTTCTGTAAGGGAGCGTGCCCATGCACTAACACACCCCTCTTCTGCCCCCCCAAGGGCCGAGCCAGATGCTATGCGTGTACCTGCACACTCACTTATTCACTTATTTAATTCACTCATTCATTCGTCAGTAATCAGTATTTGTTTATTCTAGTATTTGACACATGGTGTGTTGCTTCTCATTAAGAGGACAGCCTAGGCATTTATCATATGCTGTTGTTGTTATTCGTTTTTAGCCTCAGTATGAGTGAATGCATGTCTCTTTGTAGTAGTCATTATCTACACAGAAAGTGCAAGCAAGTGTTTGCACCTTGAGAGTCAAAGAGTACTGAATCTAAAATGAATCGAAATGCATGTCTGTTATCAAGAATATGATGGGAAGGGTGGGCTTGAGAGTAAGCAGTGGTTTGTTTATGCATTTGGTACTCCTTGGTACTCTTTATTGACCATTTTGGAAAGGATACAGTTTCTCTTTCCTTTGTTTATACCTTGTAGTTCTGAAGGATGTTTTCTTGAAATCTCTCAGACCTTCAAGCTTTCTGTTAAAGCAGTGGTCATTGATCTGTGTGTGTTTCTCTCGCTGGAAATAGATCCCATTGTGAAAGAGCAGGGGAGGCTGGGCTCTTCCTCAGGCCTGTCCACTGCCAACACCCCGGTCAGCTCCTCCAGCATGATGGCAGGTAGGTGACCCTGAATGTTACAGCATTGTACCATAGGCTTCACAGGCGGTGAAGATGCACATTGTGATGCAGATGTCACATGATGGTTCATCATTACATTTGCAGTACTCATTCTGCCCACTAGATGGAGGTTCACAGGGAAGATTTCATTCAAATTCTTTTCACTGAATTTTTTTTTACTGATTAGCCAGAAGGCATTATGTTATACTTCCACAGGCTTCTAGGAATATTTTAGAGATATTACACTTTTTTTCTTCGCCCCTCTGCAGGTATTACGTCCATGTCTGCAGCTCAGCCTATTGGGAACATGGCCGGATCGCCCGTCATCTCCACTCCAAACACGCTGGCCACACAAGTCCCAGCAGCCACTGGGACACAGCCCTGAACTGACAACCTCTCAGCCCCGCCTCCTCCTTTTTCATGTGCCCCTGCTGTTGGACACCCCCACCCCGCCCCCCTGATTTGGGACAGGTCTCTGGGGCTGTGCCCGCCCACCTGGGCTTTATTTTTATTTGTATTATGTTGAGTATAACAAAACAACAAAAAAAGAAAAAATTAGGTTCTGTCCCCCCCCTCTTTTTTCCTGTACAATAATTCTATATTGAGGGCCGGACACACTGCAGAGGTGTTTTGTTGGCATGTGTGGCTGGATGAAGTGTTGAGATGTAGCTGCGTTCTCATGATGACAGTGTCTAGAAATGCATCTACAATGTAGAAAATTCCGAAGAAAAATGGATAATAAAATTTATTTTATATGTCCCTAAAGTACACTGTGGCTTGAAGCGGTTTTCTGAGGACTTGTTTTGGGGGTCAAGGTATGGGATTTGTGTTGTTTTTGGCTACCTATTATTAGGTTTTCCTCCTACCCTGAGACTCCATTTGGCTGTGCTTAGTTATTGGATGTAGGGTGGGCTGGTGTAGGAGTCTGTATCTGTAGGTGTGAAGCCACCCTTTTCAGATCAAGTGCACTGGTTTTTATCAGGCTGTGTATTCACTGTGCTCTCACTCACAGGGTCAGTAGTTTGCCAACTCCACTTCCCCTTGTGTTTTTTCCCCTCTGATCAGCACCTATGACTAATATTTACTTGACGTCTCAAACATTTACCTCTAGCACAGCTTGTTGCATGTTAGTACAGTAAACTGTGCCAGTTTATTTACATTTGAACTATAAAAACTGCACAACATGAGCTAGCAATCTCACTGGTTAAATCCTGGCTAGTATTTCAAAGATTACACATTGTGTCTGGAAGAACTGTCATGGTTAACTTTTTGTCAGGATCAAATATTTTTCATTAATTTACTGTTTTATTATGGGTGTTTTAGCATAGTCTGAACAAATGTATACACATGCATAAACATGTAAACGTTCATTTTAACTACTCATTTGTAATTCCACTTCTACGAATCCACTGTGTATAGTGGACACAGTGCCCTGTGTGTGTGTATGATCATATGGATTGTGAATGGTTTTCTGTCGAATAGGTTTTTTTTACAGCTTTCATGAGAAAACAGTTGTCTTGACAAATTTTCATGTCATTGAAATTCAACATGTAAATTTGACTCTGTTAAATGTCTGATTACCCAGAGTAGTATTTGAATTAAGTATGCATTGCAATTCATATGTACAAAACTTAGACCCTCTGAAGATCCAGTGTGCAATACAAAGAAGTGGAGCACAGAGGAAAAATGAGTGCTGGTGTATTAAGTTAACTAGCTCTAGATCCAGTATATAACTCTCAGCTCCTGCAGCTTGTGCTCTGAGAGAGGGCCTCAACTTTGATGCTGTAGCCCAGTGACTGGTAGAGCTGTGTAAGGAGGTTAAGCTGCATAAATGCTCATGTGGCTGTTAGGTGTAGTTGAATATTTAATTGGGTTATCTGAATATGTTCTATAGAATTTAGCACTATGGCTGTTTACTGGCACTCTGCAGCTTTGCAGGTTTCCTGTTGCTGTGGGCAAACACTGATCTCCATATCATACAGAGTACTATATTTCAGTAAAGAGAGCAATGTCAGTTTATAGTGCAGACATTTTGGAGTTTGCAAACATCACTGCCAATTCAGACATGGGCTGCTGGGGTTTGAGGTTGAGTGCTGAAAGCACTAGCCACATGGGGCTTTGACTCTCATCAGGTCCACATGCTTAAACAGTGTCAGACTTGGTGTCAGTGCTGCCAGGATCAGGTGCACAACATCTGGGCACAAAAGATTTACCCTGGCATTTAAGCATGGAGCCCTTGAACAGAATGGCATGGAGATTATCTAAAAAGCTTAAGCTTAGAGAAGGCATTTGGAATTGCTGTGTGTGTACACCAACGTTTCTACCTCCGCTGTGCCTGGCTCCTCTCGGATGACATGGTTAAAGAGGCACTGGATCCTTACCTTGCAGTTCCAGAAGCCCACCTGCACACTCGGTCCACTGGGTGTGATAAAGGTGTGGATTTGTATATGAGAATGCATGGCCACTGTGGAAGGAGGCTACAGCTGAAGGTGACTGGTTTAGTGGTAGCTACCCCGTAAAAGTTCACCTGTGGCCCTGAAATGATTTTCCTCACTAGTGGGTTAGTGTAACTGGCCTTTCAGACAGTGTCTGGCAGTGGTGACGAACACAGAGCTGAAAAGCATCTTTCATTCATCGCTCCATCTCCTCACTCCTTCCTTCTGTCTTTCCAGCAGCAGAAGTAATTGAGATTAATTCAATCAGTTTGGACTTCGTAGAAAGAACAAGAACCCTGACTGGTTTGAAAGAACCGTTTGTTATGACTCCAGGAAGTTCTTGTGGAAGGCATATTCCTGAAACCCGAATGAACAAAATCTTAGATCTTGGGGGACATCTAAAGTTAGGCACTTGGGTCAGTCTGCAAATCGAATCTGTCTGAATTGCAGTTGTTCTGTTTGTATCCTGGGAAAACATGTCCCCTTACTTTCTAAGGACGGAACACAACTATTTATCTTAAGCTTATCCTTCCTATAAACTGTTTTCCAAGAACAGCAGGTCACCTCCATTTCATTAGCTTCATTCAGTTGTGTTTGACAATAAAGAGAGCAATAATAACAAAAAGTAATATCCTTTTAAATTATTGAAGGTTTACAGTTGATAAAAATGTTAGACAACTCAGGGGATATGGAAAAAAATTCTGATATATGACTCAGTGTGAATGGATTTACAGTGGTAGGACCCTCATTGGTGACTGGGGAGGATTAACAGAAATGTAAAGTTGTTGAAATGGTCTGGAGTCCATGGGAAGGAGCTCAGGTCAGCAATGGGACAAGATGCTTGAGACAGGCTCTTCTTCAAGCAGCTGATAGACCATTACTGGAACTGACATTTCACCTCACCAGTCAATCAGGCATGTGTCTGCTAGATCTAATGTGATTTTAACCAGTGTGTGATTTGATGGTACTTTTTCAAGCTCCCTTTAAAGACCATTGCTGCTTCATTGCACACAAAGAAAGGTGAGCAAACTAGGGATATGTGCATACTCACTTGTTCTGTGAAATATTACCCAGCATGCTTTGGGACCGGCTGCTCTTGGGTGTGCAAGCTGATTTCTATGCACTGAGCAGGGAAGGGAGATTTTCAAAGCAGAATACAATTGTGGGAAAGGGTTGGAACGAAAGAATGAAACTTAATAAGCAGGCCTTTAACAGTGGTCGGGAGAGACGGTGCCTTTTCCCTGTCTACTCTTAGGGGTTGCAGGGTTGTCAGAGGAGATGGATGAAAGACATAGCAGTATGGCTATCCTGCTGTGGAGGGGGGGGGCTTAGGCTTAGGCAATGTGCCATTAACCCACATTCCCTCACTCAGTAAGGTGAGGTTTAAAGTCCCTCACTCCAGGCTATAAAGAGTTTAGGTTAATTAGTGCCCAAGGGCATAACAGCCCTGCGTCATGAGTCACAACCCCTAACCACTAAACCACACTGATGCGCGTGGTCCCACCACCCCACAAAAAACAATCCACTACTGTGTCTCAAACTATGCACTTTTGAAATCAGAATGAATAACTCTGTAGGTTCTACTCAATCAAATTTGCACAATATATTTTCAGCTTTCGGGACTGCAGTGTAGCATAGTGGTAAAGGTTGCTGGTTCGATTCCTCACTGGGACACTGCCGTTTTATCCTTGGGCAAAGTACTTGACCCACAGTTGCCTCAGTAAATATCCAGCTGCATAAATGGATAAACGGTAACAATTGCATCTAAATGACAATAGTGTAATGTGACATCATTAGTATGGCATACTAGCTGGCCTGTAAACAGAAGGTTGCAGGACATAATTCTAATTGGGGTTCCGGTGTTGTACCCCTGAACAACATGCTCACCCTGATTACCTTCAGTAAAATTTCAGTTGTATCAGTGCATATGTAAAAACAAATGCTAGATTTGTTCTTATAACACATAAATGATTAAGTTGCCCTAAAAATGACCATAACCTTTCAGTTGGTGTTTTTGCCCTAATGTAATTCATTACCAAAAATTTAACAGGCAATGTTCAACAAATGTCACTACTGTGGTAGCCTAACGGTTAAACACCGCTACCATCCTTCACTGCCAAGGGAGCCATTTACTCCAAGTCAGTGAAGGACATGACCGTTTCCCAGGGAGCTTCCGTCAGCTGCGGCCAAAAAAAGCAAACCACGGGAAAGTCTGGGAGTTGAACACATAGGTCGCCCTGACACAAAACTAAGCCAATGACCCTCAGAAGCCCTTAGCCCCACCCCTCCTGTAGCTATGACGACACAGCTTGGTGACATGCATAGCTGAGAGTGGGATCAAGGAGACGGGGGTCTCCAGCCCCCCTTGTCTGATCACTGTTCCCAGACCCCACAGCACCCCTCGTCTTGAAAATTAATTACTGGTATTTCTGTTTTCATAGCATTTCGAAAAACTGTCACATTGTCCTGCCTCCAGTCTGTTGCTGTGATTCCCATGGTAACAAACGAGAACAAATTAGGTGATTAAGGGTACTGTGACATGCAGAGGTGCCATCTTACCTTTCATTGATTTAAGGGGATAAATACTTTACTCATCAAACGTGATTTTTTGGAGAATCGGTACATCTGAACATTGGGCAGGAATGAGTTTGGTCCCCAGGAATTCATGACTTAACCCTAAATACTGATCAAAAATGTACTATTCCATATTCCTGTGTTGCTTAATGGCAGAAAACATGCATCAAGATGTAATACCAGGGATTTTAAATCGCCCAGACAGGTCTTTTCCATTTGCCTCCATATGGTATGACACTATCTAAAATACCACAAAATATTTCTAATACAACTTTATAAATCATCTATAGAAACAATAAAAAACGGTCTCTTTTTACGCTTGCATGTGTTCCTGTACTATAATGAGCATAGTTCTATTAAAATAACAAAACTTCCTTCTGACTATGGGTAGGGTTACATACTCTTGGATTCAAAATCCAAACAATATACCTTCAAAGCTCCACAGTTAGGAGACAAGAGTTAACATATTTACTATATACTCTGACTGCAAGACCATCTTCCAGGATGACAGAGCTGCCATTTAAAAGTAAATTTTAAATTCCAGTCACAAACAATAGTATAGGCATATGTTCATGGTGCATTCATGGAGTTCCAGTTCCACTCCAGGTGAGAGAACAAAGGTATTAAGCTGTTTTAAAGAACAAGTTCAATCAAGGATTGCAGACCCTCGCCAAAGTGATTCAGCTCCATTCTCTGTAGACTCTGATTAAAGCCTTGAT
This sequence comes from Megalops atlanticus, assembly GCA_019176425.1. NCBI lineage: Eukaryota > Metazoa > Chordata > Actinopteri > Elopiformes > Megalopidae > Megalops > Megalops atlanticus. Next base: position 20,195,501 of record CM032884.1, on the reverse strand, counting down.
TGATGAGAACCAGGAACAGACCTACTTTTTCTGTGAAAAGGTGCAATAAAACAGCTTGAAATATACTGGGATACTTGGGCTGAATGCACAAGGTGAGGGTAATCAAGTTGATTTTTAGGTCCAATTTGTGCTAAACAGCACTGTTTGAGCCGGTGTGTACACATGTCCCCTAGATGGCAGCATTGATTTATAATGCTTTTGTGTCCTTAATGTATCTATCTCAGCATGTCAACTACTCCACAGTGATGAAAACAGGATTTACTGCTGGTGAAAATACTATCTTAAATGAGAATACTTCTTCAGGAAAACCAAATCTGATTGGTCTTGATGCGCATATGCTTTGATGACTGCTCGCTTTCAAACTGGTGGACCGCGGAGGTTTGAAGAAAGATAGTGGATCAAATTTCCTAATTAGCTAGCTGGCAGTTCCAAGAATGGTGCAATGGAAAAATGTTCAAAATTAAAATTCCATACAGATTGCTGGTATTATTTATTCAAACACTTCTACATGACACACACACACATTCATACATACATACATACATACATACCTATACATACATACGCCCACCTGCAGAACAGTCCATATTTTGAACATTTAATTCTCACATATCATTAACCACAAGCAAATCCAAATCCGGGCTGTGGCCAAGACCTTTCCTTCGGTTCCTTGCCATACCCTTGGATTGTCCACATGGACAGAGAGAAGTGGAGCTTTGCCAAAATCTCAGAACAGTCGGGTGGGGTTCACAGCCAATAATGAACTGAGGTGTGTCACCTGACCACCCACTTCCCCTGCTTCGTCATACAAGATTTCCCCTACCCAGTGAGCAGCTGTAGTTTATATATCAAACAATGTAAAAAAAACAAACAAAAAATCCCAAAATTCTATTAAAAACACAACACCCCCCTCCCCTTCCTTCCCCTTCCTCTGATTCTAGTGGTACATACGCCGTGACAACATATAAAAATAAGAGAAAAACAGGGAGAACAGAAAACAACAGAAAAACACAGAGATCCGAGGACAAACTGTGCATGGTTCGAAATGCACACAGATCAAGAATACGACTTTCATGATTTCGCACGCGTGTCCACGCTGGTGGGGAGTTTTACCATCTGCAGAGGTGTGCCTGCCTGCCTGTGGCATCAATTGTCTTTAGGGAGGTGAGTGTGCCATTGGACAATGCACAGATTCAGAGTGATGCCAGGGCAACGGAGCTAGCCAGGGGTCAGGGGGTCAGTGTGGGCACCCAGGAGATTCTACACCGCACACTTGAGCGCCATCTGGCTGTGCGGCTCGTCTTTCTCATACTACGCGGTTAGCCAGAGCTGCTCAGGATTTAAAACTGCAAAGACTATGTCTGGGAGGCTTGCCTCGGCCAGCCCTGAGCTTGGTAGGAGTCCTACACAGAGGGGTCTTCCTCTGAAGGAGACTGAGTGAGCAAGCTTCTCGCATCTGAATGCAAGGGGTTAGTCCATTTGGGTGTGTGACTCTGGGTGGGGGAAAGGGGGTTACATAATGCAGCACTTGTTCTTGTGGTTGTGCGGGTCCTTGAAGCGCAGTCTCTGTTTCGGACGGTATTTCTCCAGGTAGGTCAGCTGCTTGCTGTTGATCGCCCCACGGCGTTTTCTGCTAAAAGGTAAATGTATAAAAACAGGATGGGTGGTTGGGGCGAGTGTTTTGACTTTTGGCACATGGCTTGTCTTACAGTTCTGGAGGGCTCTACTGCTCGGTTTTTATCAATTCCATCTTAAAGATTAAAGACGGTTCTTACTGCCTGATGAACTGAATGGCGTCCTCGTATTTCATCCCGCTCTCAATGAGGGCCAAGGCCACCAGGACAGGAGCCCTGCAGAAAACACAAGCATGAGCTAAGAACCATGCACTGAAATTAGGACTCTCTCTCTGAGGTGCACCCTCTCAAAGCACAAGTCAAAGGTTGAAGTAACTTGTGTTACCAAGTTCAGCTGGCCTTTCATACACCTGGTAGCAAACTGTGCTTGAATGAGAAGTATGCACAGACCATCCCCTGCTGCAGGGAGGACCGTTGCTTATTACTCACTTGTGACCAATTTAATGAGAAAAGCCTACTGCAGGCTGACTGAGTGGGGGAACACCTGCCTGGCCTTTGCTCATATGTTATCTCATCTTAAACGAAGGTTGTCATGGCAAAAGCTTTACAAGAAGGAGCTTATTTAGGTGACTGTTGAGCCAAAGAAAGAAACAAAGAAAAAAGGCCCTGTCCTTTTGCATGCAGTGCATTGCATTTCAAAGCAATGGCGCCACCTGGTGTGATTTAAGAGGGAAGGTATGTGAGTGCCACAGATGTTTTTTCTCTTACGGTAGAACAACTGCTTCTCCCCGTTTGGAAAGGAAATCACCTCATTTGACATTCCAGGTGTAAATGAGTTGCTGAACAGCAAAAGGTCAGAGCCTGGTCTTGTGACTCATGTCCGAGTACCAGGTCATCAGGCGAGCCTCATACTACTGGCAGCTCACGGATCCAAAGCCAGTCATAGCTTTTTCCACTGCAGAGATGGATCCAGGCTAATGTGAACTGGAGTGAACATTGGCTGACCCTTTTACAACATGGCTTCTCTCTCACTGCATTACCTGCGCCCAGAGCGGCTTACAACATCATGTAAGTGTGTGTGCGTCTGCTCAGAGCGAAAGGACATCTGCAGTCTTTGTTTGAGGTTGTCCCTGAAAATACGACATATTTTGCATATTACTTCTGTGTACCTCTGGCTGTTTTCTCTGATTAGCGACAGTGACAGGCTCCCTTTTCTGCCTTTTGTGCTCGTCTCCTCAGTTTTTTTGCACCAGCACTGCAGTTACGCAGTTCGCAGATTCCGCCCACAGCTCATACATAAGGAGGACAGCACCAGTAACACCAGTGGGCTGAGCTCACAAGGACCAGCACGACAAAAAAAGGTGACAGAATACCAAGCTAAACAAGCTAGCCTGGTTCCAGCTCTACAGTGTGCTTACTAAAAAAAAAAAAAAAAACATCAAAAATGATCTTTGCCATTGCAACAAAAAAATGGTAAATGGTAAATGACCTTAAACCCTCATACCAAGGCCAACAACACAAGGCCAAAAAACACAAATATGTCGAAATGATCTACTCAGATATGTTAAGCTCCAAAATACAACCAGACTAAATTAGAAATGCATCAGTGTTTATGTTATAGCGTCAACAGGTTCTCTAAAGGGCTCCTCCCATGCATCCTGAGGTTCTCTCTCACAGGGACCTCTGACGCCTGCCTTGTTGCATCACAGCCCCACCGTGCGAGCCAGCATGCTGCTTGGTTTTTGCTCATCCTCCAGAAAGGCAAGGGAGCAACACTGAACAAACAGACTCAACTAAAACATGAACGCCAACAGCTAAGAATAAAAACGCCGGGGAAAGAGGAGGAGTTTCTTTTGCAAACATGTCAAGACACACTGACGTGACATTTAAAGTTTTTATCTGCTGCAGACTTAAAAAGCACCTCGCTCCGGCGCTTTCTTGGCTCCCCATAAGAGAGGGTATCCACTGCAAGCGAATGTTTCCCAACTGAATAATCCGAAAATAAATCAGAGGAAAGCAGCGCACACTGGCACCCCTTCAAGAACTGCTGACAAGTCCCTGGGGCGGGTGCGAGGGAGTAACGTGCGTCAGAGACGGTGCTACACCAGTCCGAGGAGGGGGTAACTGATTCTCGCTACATTTTCGCTGCCATTCAGCCAGACAGTGAAGCAATTCACTGCCATTCAAAAGGACATGTGTTACATGACATGTCGTGCTCCCTTAGCAGCAATTATATGCATATATTTGAGGATCATAAAAAATGTAACATCCCGCTATTTATAATCGGTCAAAAAGCATTAAAGAAAGGAAAAACATTTCAGAACTCTTAAAGAAGAAATGGGGCAGAAAAATCTTATGGCAATGAAAGTTTGATCATTTTCTAGTGAGGTTTATTTCCCTTCCATGTGGACATAATGTACAAGTATCAACTTGTAAACCCCCAAGCAATACCAATATGAATAGCCATAATTACCGCGAGTCTGCAGGACATAATTGGCTTTGCTCAGGGTAAGTTGGGCTTACACGGGCCAGGGTTCATCAGCTCACTGCTGTATCTGCTCCTCCTACTGACTCGCAGGAGCCACAGTCACAAGACTGTCATCAGTGACACCTTCCAACCCCCCCCCCCCCCCTCACCGTCCGAGGCCTGCCACGCAGTGCACAGCCACACAGCAGCCCGGGTCCTCGTAGAACTTGCTCTTCAGCAGATTCAGCCAGTCCTCCACTATCTTAGTGGGCGGCGGCGCGCCGTCATCAAAGGGCCAGTCCTGCGGAGAGAGGGGACAGAGAGGATTGGCAAAAGGCAAGAGGGGAGGTGACCACTGTAGGGTCTGGTAGAGAATCAGTGCACCAAGCAGGCTGTGACAGCATTGACTGGCATTGACTGGCTTGACTGTGACAGCACATGTAATGTGAATTACATTAATAATTAGCTCAGTAGACACCTTTATCCAGGGTGACTCACATGGACAACATGTCAACATTTAAGCCAATTACTGCAGCTGAGACAGTGAGGCTTCAAGAGCCATAAAATGGGTGGAGCTATTATGCCCTACAAATGACTCCTGATTTGAAGTAATCGCAGTGTTTTGCTACAGCGAGCAAAGCCTATTGATTGGTACAATGGAGCCAATGATTGAATGATTGACAGCACATTAGCTCCATCCATTATGGGTTCGTGAATCTTCTATTTCCCATCACTTCCATTTCCGCAGCTGGATGTGTACTGATGCGATTGAAGTGGTGTTGTTTGCTTAAAGGCGCTATAGCTGTGCTTCATCTGAGAGCCAAGTCTGCAACCCTCAGGTTATCAGCCTAGCTGGTTATCTGCTATTCCACACTGTCACCCGGGGTGACTCGGTGAGTGACAGGCCAGAGGAAGTCCACTGCGTTTGTCCCTCACAGGATGCGGTATGATGCTGGTGTAACGGCTGGTGACGCTACGCCCCGGGAGCCCTGAAAAGAGGCTGTTTGGTCCTTCAGACAGCGGGACCTGACAGTGTGGCACAGCAAGCTAATCTCTAGCTGGGAGCTGCTCCCTGTGGTTCTGAAGGTCAAGGGTTCAATCCAAGTAAGGACCGGACCGGTTCCACTGGGGCGACGCTGGCACCATGGGGGCGCGGCAGCGATCGTACCCTTAATGGTCACGCCGCAGGAGCATGTCGGATCCTAGCCTCGCTCATCAAAGCATGACTCGGACTCATCAGAAAAACACCACACACTTGGCTCCTCTTCCTCACACATTTTATTTGTTTATTTGTGCTACCAAGAATTCTTAGGCAACACATTTGCAATGTCCTGTGTATGTTGATTATCACTCCAAACTGCAATTAAAACGTAAAATATACTGGAGGTTCTTAAATTCAAAGCAACAAGAACAACACAAGGAAACCAAACAGACCAAAGTACAGATTAATCTTTTCAATTGGTCAAATAAGGCAGGAATGACAATGTCGTGTATGTCCACACCAGCTAATCTTCACTTTGAAACTACAACACGGTGCGATGGCCAATGTTAGTTACACATTAGGGCAGAAATGTGAGTCAACCACCCTAGTGTCCAATCAGAGCAGAGAGCAACCACGCCCTGTACACAACTGGGTATTATCAAAAATAGTCATTCAAAAGAGGAGAGCGAGGGCCTTCCCCAAAGTTCCGGAACACCACGGTATCACTCTAGGTGTTGACATCTCTGTTTTCAAAGCATAATTTATGTTCCTTTTATTCCCTATAACTCATATTGTTTCTATACAAGGTGCTCTTTGAAATTCCTTGGTAAGAGTGCTATGTCAATTCAAGTATGATTTAATGTCTACAGAAGAGTTACAGCTCTGACAGAGGCCCATAGGTGGTTAGTTCAGTCAAGTTTACACTGCCCTGTTCCACACATACTTCCAGTAACTATACATTCCAATTAAAGTCATCATGTACCAGCACATCGTACTAGTATGACTTGTTTTCTTTGTGGGTGTTTTACCTTTACTTTGTTGGTCCAACAACCCTCCCCCAAAATCATCTCCTTGAAAGTTCTCTTACATTCTCTTACACTCTATATACTGTATACCAGCAATGGAGGGGACATACACACAAATGTACTTATTCAACTGTCAAAAGCCATATGACATAATTTGTCCCTAAAATCATTCAAATATGATACCAATCAAAATTACGATGAGCTCCAGGGTGTAATGGTAAATAAAATGTCATTTTGCACTTTGTGAGCCAATCCTCATACTGAAAACCACAAATTAGCTTACTCTATGAGCTAATGAAATGCGTAACTACACATATTTATATGTGGGATGAAAAAACGTCAAGAGAAAGTGAGAGGAATTTTGCAGGAGCTGAAGAGCACTCCGTATCGAGCAAACTCCTTGAGAACAACCTTGTGAAGGGCAAGCTTTCCAGCAGGGACCGCCGTTTAAAAATAGCCCCTAAATCCACTAAGAGGTTAACGGCCCACGTCTGGAATGTCAACAGTAAGCTATTAATTCCCTGAGTCTCTTCCAAGACGCATGAGGGGCTGAAGCCATAGACAGGCGCTCCCAGGTCTAATTGTGGCCAGTGTCTCCGCGTTTCTCAGAAACACAGACCTTGCCTTGGTGGCACCTGTCTCACATCAATATTCGCTTCTTCACCTCTCCCATCGTTTTGCCTCAGCGACTGGGTGTGAAGACTTACAGCTCCTCTTTTAAACTCTTGGGCCTTTTTCCAAACCACCCCCCCACCTCGCGGCTACGGTTACACCTCTTACAAACGCAGATGTTGTGAGAATGATATCGAGGCCCTTTTCGCAGAAAGGGGAAACTAGATGTGGAAAGTAATACAATATTACACACACAGAGGTTATGCCGTTACGCTAATGCTGCGATCAACTTTCCGAAGGCCCCATAATGTTACGTGGAGTTAGCATGACCCACATTAAACAGTTCACATGTATATTTACTATCTCGAGTTCAGCACACATGCATGCACGTAAGCAAGTTAAAAAGGTCACCATACAACAACACATGAGAATTTACTGACTTGATTTGGACAGTTGCTAGGTGGCAAGTAAAAATATGGCTAAGGTGCAGTTTAAGCAGCTATGATTCCTCCTGTCACTCTAACAGGAAAGTGTGACTCTCCTGTCGTGCTAAGGGGACATTGGGATGCTCCCCTCGTACTGGGGTCAGTGAAAAGCAGAAGAGAGGTGGAGACCACAGGGGGAGAAACCGCCCCGAGTCAGAACTCAGTGACGCAGGCAGAGAGAGACACCGAGACCCTCCGTCTCCCGCGGCAACGGGGCTGACGTTGACGGGTGAAAGTGAAAACACATGTGGCGCCTGCAAGTGAGCGGTGCTCAGATGTGCGGGGGGAAAAGGGGTGTGGGGGGACGGGGGGAACAGCCCTGGTGCAGGGCAGGCAGCCTGGGGGCAGAGTGGGGGTGGGGCCGCTCGGGTCCCCCCCAGCACCTCTACAGCTGGGAAGAAAGACAACGCCCTTTTGAACAATGCCTTACCCACCGCCAAAACGTGCACCCCTGCAGCGCCTCTTATGCGATTACCCCTTTGGACAATGCAAGAAGGTTAATTAAGGAAACCGTTACTCCGTTGGGTTGATGTGCAAGGTTGTAGGAGGCCAGACTCCAGTATTGTCTCCCAAGGGGGGTGCAACATTATAGAGCAGACCAGATGTGTGTGCAACAGGGAATAATACCACCCCCTCCACATACATATACACACACGCATGCACACACACACACCACTGCCTCCTCAGACAGATGCAAACACACACACACACTCCCGTACCACATTTGGTTTAGCTCATGCGCCCCACACCCCCACCCCCCACTGTGCCGCAAGAGGTTGGACCCAGCCAACAGGTGGGCTGTTTTATACTGCCAGACGCGGTAATGACTTTTTCTGCAGCGTGTGTGTGTGTGTGTGTGAGAGAGAGAGATCCCCCAGGCCTCAGCCATCGGCATCTGCACACGCGCACACACACACACACACACACACACACACACACACACAGTCCACAGGAGCACGGTCTCTGTGCACTCACCATGACCGTGATGCCGTCCTTCTCCAGTGGCGTTTTGTCGTAGGTGACTTCACACACCCTGACCACCGTGGTCACTCCGTACTTCTTCAGATCCTACAGAAAACACACATATGCACTTATTAGCATTCTGTGCATGCTGGTGCGGGACAGAGATAGGGGGACAGAGGTGTGGCAAAGCAGTTTGGGAAATGAGTTTATAAGCAGAAGATTGCAGGTTTGAACTCTGATTGGAGCAAAAACAGTGATACATGAGACAGAACAAGTGAGACAGAGAGAGAATAAAAATACAAAAAACTAGCAGAAGGGCAGCAGAGGGTAGCATTTGATTCCTGAGGGGGTCACTGCTGTTGTATCCTTGAGGAAGATTCTTCAGATTTGCATCAGTAAATATCCAGCAGAATATGTGGATAATATAAAAAAAATGAAAGCTATGTAAGTTTCCCTGGATACAGGTGTCCAAACAAATCCATAATATATGCCGACCATGGATCAATCTTAACTTTGTCATTCCCACATGATGGTTGAGGATAAGGGCAGAGTGACCTGATCCCTCATCAGCTGTGTGCAGTGAAGGAGAACACGGAGTCAGTATGAGTCTTTAAAGACCACACCTCATCACACGGTTTTAGGCACAGGGCCTGAGCCTGTAACTTTAGGAGCTACACCTCAGTGTGAGCACTTTAGATCAGGGCCTTGCTGTCCTAAGTGACACTCCAGACTGCGGTCTCTACGCGAGCTGCAGCAGTGAGCTGTCAGCCAGGCAACATCTGGCTAAATTCCCCATCATCTGTAATCACTGTGAGGTGAGAAGTATCCATGGTAACTATACGGCTGTGGTAAAAGTTAGTTTCACAGAGCTCAGCAGGGTCTAAGTCAGAGATCTGCAGCACAATCATCCATTGTTTTCCTTAGCATCAGAAAACAGACAACAGATTGCAAACCAAACCAGAAATGCAAAATGCTGGGAGAACAATTATAGTTCTGTTATCACCAGCAACAGAGAGTTACATACATAATGAATTTTGTAATTAACTGATTACATAATATTGTGGACTTGCGGTCAGCTCATGTTTATGAAGCAGTCAGATGAATCTATGCAGGTGCTCTGTGCCCGGAGTCCTCACCTCGATAAAAGTGCTGAGAGTGGAGTTGGTGGGGTTGTGTGTGATGAGGAAGCGCATGTTCTTGTAGCAGACCTCCACGGGAGCGGGCCGGTTCATCCTTGCCATGATGAGGTCAGAGGAAGTCACACGCAGCAGGGAACGGCTTCCGAAACAAAATTGCCGCGCCCCTCCAATACAGACATGCACTCACTACTCAGACGTCACTAGAGTCACCAGAGTGCTTTTACTTTTGCCCTCAAAAAGAAAAATTACATATGATTAAATAAATGGAAAACAGGTGCCTTCGCCTCTGGAAGACCCTGTGCGGCCCTGGCAAGTCCCTCTTTGTGTGCCACAGGATGGGGGGGCGGGGGGCGGGACAGGGGAGCGCTGTCCTTTGGCGTGTGCTGGCCTGTGCCAAAGCCTGTTAACCCATCAGTGTGATCAAGTGTCTCCTCTTGGCGTTCAGGTGTCGGTGCAGGACACTGCGTTGGACATCCCCTGCCCGGGACTCAAGCGCTGGGATGTTGGGCGTGGCAGTAGTCCCCCCGGCTCTGCAGGAACTCCATCAAACGCTCAGCGGCTCGAGGGCAGGGCTGGAAGGGTCGAAGAGGAGGGCATCATCAGTTTCACTGTGCATCGTTTCAAAATTTACTGCTGATAATTAATATTAAAGATTTGGCAGTGTATTGAAACTGTTGTGCCAGTACAGCTTTTGAAACTGAATATTCATTTGAAAGTGAGAAAGTAAGAGGGGGGAGTGAGACGAAGACAGGAGGGGAGTAAACGTGTGAAAGAGAGAGAGGAGGAGAGAAAGAGATAGAGACCGAGAGAAAGAAGGGTGAATGACGGTACACTGAAGCCAGCTAATCAGACACGATGGAGGCTGTCCTGTGTTCAAGGGAAAGTGTGAATGGCCTTCACACAGGCAGTAAAACCCTAAATCCATCCTTGATGGCCTGCTTCCTCATCCCAATCAGAGGCCTAACTTTTTACAGACCCCACTATGATACTAATATTATTTGAATTTATTTGCTTAGCAGACACCCTCATCCATAGCTTTCATATCATCCATTTATACAGCTGAGTGTTTCCTGAAGTAATTTGGTATCAGCACCTTGCTCATAGGTTCAACACCCGTACCCTATCTTGGAAATGAACAAGAACTTTAGATTACAAGACCAGCTCCTTTATGCTACTTCACACGATTTAACTAACGGCAAGTTAGCAAGATGTTTTAGGCTGCTGCAATGTTTCATTTAGCAAACTACACCATCAATGAACTCTGACCTTTGATGACCTGGCATGCATTTTTTTTTCTTTGCACATTCCAGAAAATTATACCCAGGCAGTAAGACAATGCCTTGACAGGAAAAATGAATGAAAAAATAATCTACCAGCTAATTTGACGATGACGAAACAAAGCCATGTGTCTTTGTTTACAACCCAATGGCACATGGGTTTCACTGGTGCTCCGTTGCCCCGAAATCCCCTGCTATGTAAATCCTACCGGAAAGCACCGAAACCAGACCTAAGCGTCTGGATTAGTTTCACAGGTTCTGGAGAGTTCTGAGCATGAAGGAGGCTTTGTAGTGTAGTTCCCGGCAACAATAATCACCTTATGCACTATGTTAATATTACAACTGCCTGGTGAAACATGTCTATAAAATACTCATAGTAAAAGTAGGCTCTCATGACCTTATAACCACTTATTCTAATAAGACACTAATCAGCTAATTTAACATCTCTTGGAACAGACAGAAAAGTTACTCTAAAGGGCTACATACTCACACAGAAATGGAAGTACAAATAAATTTGAGCCATTATTGTGACATGCATAGGTAATGGTTGTGTGCATTATTCATAATTAGAAAATGTGTGTTATTATACTTCCATAAAACTGGCAAACAATATGAGTACAGCTACTTACAGGTAAAGCTTTTGTGAGAAACAAATGTAAAAGTTGTCATATAAAAATATTCAGGATCCCTTTATTCCAAAGCAAAGAGAAGCAACAGTTGGTTGAAAAAACGTTTTGAAAAAGTAACTTGAAAAAGTTACTTTTTGAAATTGAGTCACAATATTACAGGCAAATCTTAAGAAAAGTAAAACTACTCAGAACTCAGAATATTAACTAGAACTTGCTCAGAATAGTAGCTAGAAATTCACTCCCCCCACCAAAATTGACTTTACCAATGTTGCACTTAGGTGAAGGAGAGCCAAAATCAAAGTCCTGCTCACCTCTGCTATGCTGGAAGAAAGTGTCTTGGTAAAAAAAAAAAAAAAAAAGTAGGCAGTAGGCAGCCTACTCCTCAGATTCAACAGAACAGTCGAGTCCCTCTTACAATGCAAGTAAAGGCAGCTCCACAGAAGTGAGTGCAGGGCGGCCGTTGGGTCTGACGAGCGCAGCAGAGTACCCCGCACAAGCACGCGTGCCGAGAGCCGTCTCCCTGGCGATCCGACCGCGGTGGGAGCAGAGAGGCAGCCACGCGCTGGGAAGCTCGCGTCAACCGAGACGGCTACAGCTAAGTCGTAGCAGACGTGACCTAACAAGTGTTGCCGGTCGGCGGGGGGGTGGATGGGGGTACTCTGCCCCCTTGCCTGCTCCTCCCGATGCTCCTAGCCCGGTCCCTCTACGCTCTGCTCCTGCTCTGGATTTAGACCGCGGCTCTGGAGGGGGCAGCAGAAAGTAAACAACCGCTATCGCTCGCGCTAATAATCGTCTCTGCTCTGAACCAGTTGAGGCTGCTTTGGCTTGCCATATGACACTGACAGCACTCCACTGATAATGTCACAAACAAATGCACACTTAATGCTCTTAGGGGGATAGAGCACTGCCCCTCCTACACACACACACACACACCTAAATAGAATGTCCAATAATTCCAGCAGAGAGACTACAAGGCAACAAGCGATTAATTATTTCTTTCCATCCTCCTCACTGTTTTCCTGCTATTGCCCTTCCAATGAATTGCTTTCCTCAATGGGGATCAGTTAATCTGCGGTGAGTAATAAACAAATGTAACCGAGATCAGACAGGTCACCTTTCAAATCAGAGATTTTGAGCCACAGCAGAAGCAATGCTCATAAAAGAGAATCAGATTAACATTCCTGTAAGAGTGTTTCCCCCACAATCTAACAACCTAGCAGTTCGAGGTAACACTGGAAAATTCTACATGTATAGGGGGATTTACCTAAAGCAGTCCTTAAGTAGGCTGCAGTTCCTGCAGAGATGAAATGGATCATCTACAGGAGAAGCAATGGTTGCTGCCAATGCAAAGAACTTTCAGAAGTTGCATTTGGGTCTACAAATGTTCCAGATCTGCCTACGTGTTGTGAAACTGACGAAATGCTCCCATTCAAAATGAAGCAAAAGCTCCTCGGGAGCAGCTTGGCAGAGCGACATACTTCCACAGCCTGGGGCGGCTTCACAGAAGCGCCAGTCCGGGCATTCTGATGAATCAGATTCATATGCGGTGAAACTGACACCAACCAGACCCATGCCAGCACCGGAGGTGACAAGCTCCTTTAAAAGACTCTGACTGCAGTGGAATTTATCTGAGCAAACAAAACAGAGTAAACCCCAGGAGAGTGGGGAAAAACTACAAGAACACAGGTGTGAATGACAGGTGTCACTCTCCATCGTTGTTAGCTGAAAAAGTGGCGGAGAACTGCTTAGTTATGCTTAAAAAAAGACGCAAACCAATAAACTGACAATTAGTTTGCGTTTTTGACATGAGTGCTCTCGCTCTGATCATATGCTCCTGATGCCGCCCCAGTTGCTGCTGTGCTTTCACCGTCATGAATTTTTTAAGGTTGAAGGAAACTGGGTCTTTTACTTGCTAAAATGAGAGTGTATTCAGCATGATGGCTAATGTGGATGGCTTATGTCTCCAGATCCACATTCTTCAAATACAGTGCTAATTGTGAGCGTTTGCTAGTTGTACCACAGTGCCGTTCAAGTAGTTTGATACTCAAATATGGCTTCCGAGATCAACTACACAAACCTTGCTTTTCCCCCTCCAAGCACTGTATGAAAGTCCAGCTCTTTCAGCTGGCAAATTGATCTACCTTTACCCACAGTATAAGACAAGGAGCACTTAAAATACAAAGGGATTATGTTATTTCCACAGACACTGTATGGCTCCCCGCTCTGCTAATGCTACAGAAAAACACAGAAACCAGACCTGAAGAGTTAGCTTCCCAAGTTCTGGATAGTTCTGAGTAAGAAGGAGGATTTAAACTGCTCTCACACTGCATAGCTGCCAGTATCACCCTCTGTAAAAAAAAAACAAACACAGTACTGTACCAGAAAACATTATGGTGATGTTACAAATACCTGGTGAAATAAGTCTATAAAATACATTAAGTGAAAGTAGACTCTGATGACCTTATAACCACTACAGCACTTTCTCATCAGATACTAATCAGCTCATTAAATGTTTCCAGCTGCTTTGGATGTAGAAATTGCTCTACCTGGCAAGATGCTTCTTACACAAAAGTAGAGGTAAAACAGGAAAATACTTCAGAGCTGTTACATGACAGCCATAATCTTCATTCATTACTCATAATTAGAAAGTTAGGATGCTTCCATGAAACTACCCTGCACTGTGTTTCTAGCTACTTACAAAACTTGTAATATTTCGATCTGATGTTTAAATGCACAGGCTTTTCAGGACTGTGCATTTGGATTCATTTGATACTCAAATATTCTGTGGTCCCCAAGATCAAATATGCAAACTTTGCAAATCATTTTCCTCACCAAGTGCTCTGTCACACACTCTGGCTCCTTTTGTTTCAACAATAAATTGCTGCAAACAGATGCTTTCTCTCACCCCATCAGGCAGGGAATATTAACATAACATGTACGGTTCTTAGGCTCTCCTTCATGAACAACTGGTGATAGAGAATAAAGCTTGTTTGCTCGTGGCCACATCTTAACCCACTCTGCTAATGTGCCTAATATACAGCAGGTCTGTACTCTACACACCTGAGAGGAATGCCATTTCCAAGACAATCAGAAAGATTTCACACACATGGATGTTGATGGACCAGCCAGAGACAACAACCCCAGCGGTGCAGGCAAATGTCATCAGGTTGCTAATTTAGACCCCGGGAAGGGGAGGGGTGTCTCCTGTTCTGGAGTCAGTGTTCCTCACATAGCGCACGGGAGTTTGATAACACACGTCTTCGCACACTAACACCTCCCCCTTGCCCCGCTTACAGCACCAGAAGCTACTAATCCCTTTTCATAATGTTGGAGAGAAAGGGAGAACACATACTGTCCCGTTACAGGAGCAAAGACGATCCAGGATTACGCTCCTTCCCAGTAATTCCTTGAATGGACAAGTTGTGCTTGTTTACATTCAAAGGTTTCATGTGGCCCTACAGTCTGCATTTAGACACTAATGTGCCTCCTGTCTCAGACTGAAAAAGTTCTAAAGTACTAACCCTCCACTTCTGGGAAAAAGCCTCAAAAGGTTGACTGGTGAATGCCAACATGCCACATGACATGCAGGGTACTGGCTTTGATTTCTAAACAGGATTTGGCAAGACAGGACAGGTTACCCGAAAGATAGTGGCCTCATTTACATCCACTCTAATGTTCTCTAACTAGCCCCAATATTTATACATTGCAGAACAAACAAGACCACATGAACGACTCATTTATAATAAAACATTTTAAATTCAGTGGACAGTGGTGCACACACATGTTAAGTCTCCTTCGTGGCCAAGGCTGTGAAGACTGGAGCCTCGGAGCCCATACTACCATTTGACCATTTTAGTTACACAGCCCATTACAGACAGCCATTACACAGATGCCCAAGTACTCAGATGGGTTGTACACAGATGCCCAGCACACAGAAGCACAGCTGTGTGGAAGCCCATTACACAGAGGGCTGTCATATAAGGCTGCAGCTCGGAGGCACATTACAAGCTCTTTGCATCCGAACCATCACATGGAGCGCAGCGAGGTACAACGTGCCTACGGTGTGCCTGACTGAACAATAGTCGCGCTCTAAAAACTTTTGGAACTAACGCACCTGCGCGTCACTTAGAATTATCATAAAGATCGGGTTACTGCGTTCCCACACCGTGTAACAAAGACAAGAGTGTTGGCCAGAGTCGCAGGACAGCACCACAGCGGACAGTCACAGTAAATACACACAGCTGGCTTTGAGGGTGGCGGGGCGAGGCGTCCCCAAACGGAGGTGTTTGAACCTGCGCGTGTCAGGTCAGAGGATCTGCGCCGGACAGTTTGGACAGCATTGTTTTGACACTGCACTCTGGGGAGCACTTCAGAGCAGAATGAATACAGAGCTGCACCATCTCCGCCACCTGCTCGCTATTTTTAACAGCACCAGCTGCCATCCAATAAATTTAGCATGTCTGAAATTAAGAGCTGGAGAGTTTTAGAGCTCAGATGCTTGTTTTGAAACATGAGCAACCCCCCCACAAAGTAAAAGTTAGAAGGTTTTGGGTACCTCTTCAGATAGGAGAAATTATCCAAGAAATGCAGTTCATGATCTAGAGGCATGTCATAACGAATAATTAAGGAAATGCATCCGCCACATCGTTAGCTGATCCCATTAGAACACAGTTCACCAATTTCCGTGACTTGCCTCTGTCCAATGTCCTGTGAGCTTTCAGATGCTTTGAACAGCCAGCATCATTAACTGCAAGTATGGCAACAGGCAACACGTCTCACATTACACATAATCCTACACACAATTCAATAAATTCACAGGTCTGTGCAACGTTTAACACAAGGGGCCAAGTGCTTTGCATTCCTTTACCATATTTCACAGCCCAAACATGCACGTAAGCACAGTGCTGAATTTAGCCATATGATTTTGTTTTTAACTGCACAATTTACAACAATCTTACAATTCAGATTCTTGTAACCTCTGTTTTATAATATTTTGACACAACCAGCTGGCCATTTTTCAAATTGCAATGTCGGTTGATGTTCCCTCCAATATCATATTTCACTGTAAAAATAAATATTTTCACATAGTATAAGAGATTATTGTCTGCATATAAAATGCATTTACACACATTTGTTCTACACCTGTTTTGTCTCCCTGTGTTACTCCCTGTGTCACCATCTCATGGATGAACTGTTCAAACCTAGGACTCTAACTCAGTAAGATATTCCACATAAAACAAATTGTCATGTTATACATGTCCCATTTTGGTGCATCAAAACACAATTTTCAAAACTTTAGGAAGGGACATCTTACTTTTAAACAACCCAAAATTTTCACCAAAAATGTTTAGATTGCATTTCTTTGGAAACCACTACATTCAAAATAGTAATTTGTCAAACAGTGAAATGTCACGGCCATATATCAACTGATGGGAATGACTTAGCATTTCATGTTACTTACTATCGCGTGAAAATAGAGAAAAACACCACAACCCCCAAAAAGGTTAGTAGTTAACAGTTAAACGTAACAACATTGTTATTCATGCTTGTGCAATATGTATGCAAACTACTGACAGTTGAGGAGAACCACAGGTATTTTTTAACATTTCCCCCCAAATAACAGTTATTTGACAACTGGCAAGCTACGAATATGAGTGATGGGACCTTTTCAAGGAGGCAAGATTGCATAAGTGAAATGTCACACCAGCAAAAAGAAACACACAGATCACAGCATGAGCTACGATTCCCCTGGGGAAGACCTTGAAGGCCCCCTCATTTCACAACATTGCAGCCTGGTTTTGTGAGTGATAAACGGTCCAGTGTCGTTTGGATCGATGGGAATGGACCTGAAACCTGAATCGAACTGTCGGTTAAATCTGCACCTCGCAAAAATGCATGCAATTTGACCTGCTATTTTTGAAGACGCTACTTGGCAAATGCACGCAGAGGAAGCAGGTTCCTCCAGCAGCTGGAGCAGGAGCAGATTTAAGTCTGAGTCTCCAGACTAAAAGTCTTCTGACTTAACGAGATCCAGTCTTTCAATTCCTTGAAAACATTTTTGAAACTCGGTATATCTCAGAACACTGCAGAACACTGTGTCTGTTTTCAATTTACCATCTGAACAACAAACATTTTTCAGTTATTTAAGAGCTGCTTGAGAATCAAAATTCAATAAGTCATATTACTGCTAGCAAAAAAGAATAACTTTCAATTATACAGCACATTGCTATTAGCATTTTTAATCAATGGACAAGATGTCAAAAATCAACTTTTTTTTGAAAACTTGAAAAGACAGATGGAAAAAAATCAGCTTCTTACTACAAACTAAATCAAGAGATTTAACCCTGGGAATGACATGTTAGTAACATCAGTAACTGAGACTCTCAACAGAGCAAAAGCGATGTGGGGCTGGTCTCTCATTGGCTTCAGCTATACCATCCACCTGCAGCTCAGCAGTAACCCCTACTGGGCCAGTGGGTGCAATACACTGAAGTATTAACAAATCTACCCAATCATTATGCTCAAATGGAAGACCAGGGGTTAACCAGTAGCAAAATGTTCAACACAAACCTCCAGTCTCACATCTCGAAAGTGTGCCCTAGTATTTCACTCAAATTCCAACCTCAAATCTTCAAGCACTGGATTAACTTTAATATTTGACATTAGACTTGTGTTTTAAATATCATAAATCTGATACTTCAAATCTATTTTCCTTCTTCCAGCAGAAGAGATCCAGAAGAATCTTCTCTAAATTCCAATTCAGGACTTAAGTTTGCCTGTGTAATCGAATGCATAGGCAGGATGGGAACTCCAGGACCAGAAGTGGAAAGCACTCACAAATCAAAAAGCCATTCAAGCTGTAACTAACGCACATTCAGGTAAGAAAAGTCCAAGGGGCGAGAGTGATTTCAACTGTGTTGCTGAAGAGAAACACTTATTTACTGCCAAAGCCATAACATTTTACAGTCAGCAAGCCAACACATGCAGTCGTATCAAAAAGGCATATAAATCTACATGGGTTTGATGTGGCTTGCATAAATCCACTTTGTGCTGTCTAGATGTCCTCCAGGGCTTTTTTTTGTTATTCACTGTTACTTTGTTCTACTATCACCTATGATATCACAGGTTAACGCATTCCTTGCATGCTAAACCAAATGAATATAATGGACGCATTTTTACCAGGATAATACGAGCCTCCGCACACCCATATCATGAGCCAATCACCACATCCTCACATGCTGATCAATCAACGCCCACTTTTCTCTTACAACCACTGCCATGAGATTGGTATGAATCTGTGCTCAAGAGTACACTCACAGCGGGTACAGCCACAAAACATTGCCTCCGTTTTAATTCTGTACAGCAGTTAGCCTGTTACATTCAGCCAAACAATTAATTTAGGATAAAGCTTACTTGATATGGTTTTTCTCAGACACTGTGCTCATACAGAACTGTTCTTTAAGAGCAGGGATTCTCCCATTTTGTGAAATATGTTGTTTCTGAAAATGGCAAATGTCAGGGAGAGAGGCTCGAAGTTTCAGTGAGATGAATGATGAGAAACCCAAGAGCTCCTCTGGAGAAGTGCTGTTAACCATTCCATGTGTTTCAACTGATTCTCTCTGAACTGGACGGATATTAAGCATGAGGTTCAAACATAGAAACTGTCAGGACTGTCTGCTATGGCCCACCATCTTAGGAATCATAATATCAGAAGGTGCTGCTTGATTTCCAGCGCTGCACCAGATTTATTAACAACAATCTTTTCACCCTTGGTTCCCACAGGTTTGGGTGTCTACAACAGCAGCTTAGGGGCCCAGCAAAACCAACACAGACATTAGACTTGCCACACCAATATATCACACACAAGCAGGTCAAACAAAGAACAAAATCTGACTTTTGTAACAGTGCAACACTAAATGATAGCACTTTCTGTACATTATACACTTTATTTTACAGTTCCTTAATGTATAAATTATATGTACTTTGTTCTTAGATGGACGGACTTTGCAAGAGATGACATTGTCATCTGAATGATAATATAATGTGGCTCTCCCTTCATGGTTTAACGTAGTTTGTGATCCACACTTCATACAGGATGTCTGCTGCACTGGGATCACATTCTGACAAGTGCTGCTTACACAATTAGCGAAAGCTGTAATCACACGCCATCTGGAACAAGCTGTCAATTGAACTGAGGGGCATCTAAGAACGCAGAGCATCAAAGCATTTGACCTCATGTTAAAAAATTTTTTTTTTTTTTTTTTTACACATTAACCATCTCGCTTTCTCAGATGCACAAATGCATACGTGCACGCGCGCACACACACACACACACACACACACACACACACACAGCAGGGTCCTGTTCAGACTAATTCATCAGGAATTGGTCTGAATAAATCAAAGGCAGGACTTGATTCTGACTGCTCACACAATTTCAGTCACACGCTCGCACCCACACCCGCACAGTTAGTCACACACACTCATTTGTGATTATTTCAGTGTATCCGTCTCCATCCCGACTTCCTCCGGATCATACTTCCTGTCTTCTGGGTGTCTGAGCTACAGGTCAACAGCTGTTGCGACTTAACTCTCTCCATCCCAGACACAGCAGAACATGTGGATCAGTTAGGAGCAGGACCATCCTAAGGCCACCCACCCCCTGCCCCAGGGCAGAGAGGGGATAATCACTGTCACTTGTGATTGTCATTTACCCTTGGATTTACTGCACACAGACAGAAACAGACACCGCAGGGTGTGGAGGTGGAGCAGTGGGCCAGAAAATCTCTTACCCAGGGCTTAACGAGCATTAATAAGTCCACACTCACCCCAGTGCTTTCCTTTCCTTTATTTACCTACTCAGTTTAAGTATGGAAAGATTGCGGACGGGGAATACGTGTCAGCAATGTGCTGGTGTTTTTCCATACCAGGGTAAAGAAAGGAACAGGGGATCGCATGCCACCACACTCCATTTGTGCCATCGTGCCCCTTTGGTTTTGGTGATTTCTTTCATGGAAAATGCAAGGTACTCACAGCATGCGCGTTTGGCTCCAAGCAGCATGCCACCCTGAAGTTTTCCAGAACCTTATCATCATTTCCGCAGGAACGTGTCATGATTGGTCACGGGGGGGGGGACAGACAGCCAATAACATGATAGCCTGAATGCTTTGTAGGGGAAGGTCAATGGAGGAGCACCATGTCTGTGCACTGGAGAGATGCAGCTGGCATGGAAACTGGCATGCAAACAGTGACAGTGACTGAGGGTGACAGCAGACAGTGATAAATTTTGCCCGCTCGTTTGTTTTGGCTTCGCTTGCCTTCCCGTTTTGTTGAGAACATAACAAAGCAAAATAAAGAAAACAAACTAAGTGAGAATGGGGTGTGTCCTATTTTTGAGCGTGCTATTATCAGACATAAACTACATTGCTAACCTCCGCTACAGTGAACAAAAGCACTGATATACACCTTTTTGATCTTTACTCTACCTCAGGAGTGCATTTAAAGAACTAGAAAGGCCTGCCAAAAGGCTTCATAATGACTTGTGGCAAAATTCCCCCTACATTACTGGAAATGCCTGAAGAGGTTTGTAAAAGCATTTATCTGAGTGACATTAGCAAAAGCACACTCACAAGTTCATCACCCAAGTAAGGAGACCATACAGAGTTATAATTAGACCCCAAAAACAAAAGCAGTTTCTCTCCCAGTCTCTCCTCCTCTTTCTTCGTTTCTGTCTCTCTCTTTCCCTAGGATTGAGCTTGTCCTTTCCAACATGTGGAGCCTCTGCACTTTCTGTGGGATGAGCTGTGCCCTATTTGACCTCATCAGACAATCTAAATCAGACACCAGACTTTACTCGTGACCCTGTCAGACTTCCTTCACCAGAGCTTTTCATCTAATGACAATGACATGCACCCCTCAACAAAGTTCCCTTGAGATAACCAAGGAGAAAAACAACAGAACAATCTGCAATGACTAGATCATTGATCTAATGTTATTTTATGTGTGCACATTATCCACTTTGGCTTGTTCCCAAATATAGGGTGAGATGCCTTTGTGGGAAATGCCTTATATTCTGGTGTTAATGCAGTAGTTGGAGAAGCCTGGCCTAGACCGTACTCCACAGAATGGGGAAAGCCCTAACACACTACACATAATAAGGAAGTACCCTACACAAGTAAATAAAGTTCCTTGACAAGGCAAGGGGGGTTGTGCATGGATAGGATGTTGGATCTTCAGTATAGCACTTTCTATATAGAAAGGCATAGCATATACTAATTAATTTGGAACAGCACTCTGTACACAGAAAGTGGCCGAGTACAATATGAGCTGAGCGCTATTCCAAAGGAATTAGCACATGCCTCTTTTTATTCACAGTATTACTGGGTGGCTTAGAGGTTTACAACTCAAGTCAATAAAACACCAAAAAAACTCCAGACAAAGAGGTAAGATGATGAGTGGAACAGGGACAAGAGACTGCTGTGCAGGACATCCTGCCACAGCCTAGCAAGGGGTGTTTCATCATTCTCAGAGTTTTCACAGAAGGGGACAGTGTTCGCTATTAAAGTTTTGCTGGTAAGAGAGATTTATTATGGTGAAGGATACATACTGAGCAGGAAATTTCATTTGATGAACACAAGTCACTAATTATGAGTATGACTCAGGAAGGAGAACAAATTGCTGTATAAGCTTCCAATTAGTTTTGAAACAATTTTACCTCAATACAAGTTTGTTGTTTTGTCATTCAATCTATATGCAATCTTAACTATTAGGGTGTTGCAGACCCCGATTAGCTATTTCCTGTAAGGCAGATTACTCTTTTGCGAAATTACATCTGATTAAGTTGTGGGCATGTACTCTATATTACACGCTGCAATAATTAACTGCACAAGAACATGTTTGAATCTAAGTTTGTGATGTCTGCTCCTGATCCTGGAGATCCAAAGTCATGAGAGTAGTAGAGACACTTTTCAACAAGCAGATGACTGACACTTGGAACAACGCAAGATTCAATTTGCCATCCAATTAATGGCGAAAATGAAGTAATTAAAACCTTAGCTGGCATGATAATGAGAACCTAAGAGATGCAGAGCGCAACCTGACCTGACTTCTGAGCAGGAGAGGGCCAATTCATCTCTGCTCAGCCCCAAGTTTCCTGGTCCCAATAGGCCTTCCTGACCACTCCAAATTGGGTCTGACACTGTGCACATTCTGCGAAGAGCATAACTAATGCATGGAATAGTTTAACAGGAAGCAGAGCAAACAGAAGCCCTTACAACAGTCAAGACGAGGCTTGACACAGTGCAAGCAACACTCTGTAGACTACAGACAAAACAATGAGCCTTGTTGGTTTGAATGGCCCAATCTTGTCATTAAATGTTCTAGGTTCTTATGTTCTAAAGTTACGCTCCTTCTGGCCTGGTCTGTGAGAAAGGCCATTTTGTGAAACTGTTGATCAAAGAAAGCTGGCAGCGCACACATTGTGTTGAGTAAAAAACTTCAGCGTTAATTCTAGAATTTGGGCAACAGTGATAAGCACATGTTGTTATACTGTACTGATGTACTGTCCCAGCTTTAGTAGAGAGTCGTGGACACTTTGTATGTCACAAGTCCCCCTCATTGTAACTGTCACCAAGGAGCTACCGTGTGAATATCTCTGCAAGAAGAAAAAGCCAGTGCCAAAGTGAAGCAACTCTTTCCCAAACTGTCTCAGCCCATTACCATCGTACTGCAATGATGCCATGCATTCTTTATGAGACAATAGCCAAGAGCTAGTAGCAACATTATTTCCAAAAGGCAAAATAAAAAGAGCAGTCATTTACCATACAAAATGCACATTCCCAACAACAGCTTAAACAGTGAAATTCACATCATTTGTGATGAATTGTAACCAAGGAAAACAGACAATTTCTGACAATATCGCAGCAGGTCCACCAGCATGAACAGAAGGCAAAGACATAACAAGATGCACTATATAATTTGATTTATTTTCGGTGAAAGTGTATGTAAAACGTTTACAAATCTGTATTCATGTTTTCAGCAGCAGCTCATGATCCACCCTGATCCCTCTCACGACCTTCTAGATTTAAACCATGAGGACACTTGAACACTGACATTTAAGACAATATTTTGAGAGCAATCTTCTGTGACTTCCATGTGTCATGAATTTTAACTACTAAACTTACCAAACAGCCTTTCTCAGAGTTGTGGAATCCACCCCCACCCCAATGCTAACGCAAGCAGTGATAAATATAACTATATTAATATTACTTCCTAAAAAAGGTTGTCAAGAGTATTAACAGATATGTCCATTAAATGCAGTGGCTACACTGTATATATGCCTGTATAAACAACACGTGTCAAATAACCAAGTGCAACATTAGAGTTTAAACACCATTGGAAGATTTAAAGCGTTGAGGGTGTACATGAGAAAATACTGGGAAAACGTCTGGAAAATGTTGTAATCAGTTGAGGACAGTAGCATTTCAAATACTGAAATGACGAGTACTTGACTGAGCCAATTTCCAAAATTTGGGATAAAAAGAATTTTACAGGTCATTCAATATATTCTGTAGCGAAAAAAATAAAATGAAAGAAAATACTGAAAGAGATAAGAGAAAGCTGTAATGCATACAATAGGGCTAGATTATATCCACATTTTCCTACGATCATACTATTACAAGATATTATCTTCAAACACCACAGTAGCATAACAATTTTCACTTTAAATTGTCACTAAATTGTAATATTATCTACACTGAGGCTAGACTAACTGAACACTACAGAAATGACAAAGAATCCTGCACACTAATTTTTGAAGATTTTCTTAAAATAAGTGTAAGGTGCCAATTTGGTGATTAGGAGGCTAGTGTCACTGCCGATATTGTGAGATTCAAGATTATCAGCTATTGGCCCAAGAACAGCATACAATCAAAATTTAGTTAATATTTTAAGGTCAATCATTCAGATGTCAAAATCAAAATAGGTCTCAGCTTACCTTGCTGGCAGCCCATATTGGCCTGTTACTGTGCACACAGCAGAATCTGGGCCTTTTCCTGCTCTGGAAGGGAACGCAGAAAAGAGAAATCCTGTTGCTAATTGTGCGATATCCTCCTGACCTGCAGCTTTAAGAAAACCTGCTTTCCGGCCTGACACTTGCAGACCGGCTACAAAACAAACAAGGAGAAAGGGAAAGGAAGAAAGGACAAAAGGTGAATGAGAAATGACCAGGCATACCGCTCATGGTGGCAGTTTGTCCAACTGAGGTGTTTTTGTGTGTGTGTGTGTGTGTGTGTGTGTGCACACACGTGAGTGTGTAGGACAGGGTCTGCAATAGCCATGATGTCTGTGTTCAATTAGTGATCTAAAATGCCAGCCTGAAGGAGAGGCAGCTGGCTCCTAGGGAATCGTAACACAGCCATTTCCTTGGCTGCTGTACAAATCCGAAACCACAAACATTTTTTTGTGTGTGTATTTTTTAAAGACCATTGGCACAGAGCCAGGACCTGCAGGTTGGGAACAGACAGATTTAAGGGTCTTTTTAACAGACAGCATTGCAAAGGCGAGGTTTCGCTCGGGGCAACGCGTCTGGCTGTGGAATGAACCTTGGATAATATACAGCGTCGGGAGGGGTGCTGTGTTCACGACTTCACAAAGTGAGCAGCCCGCCCCTGGCTTTGTTCTCAAAGTGCATTTCATAGGAAGGGGGTCTTTTCAGAGCACTCTGCTTGAACACAACCGCCCACACTATCACTGATGTTACAAAGGGGGAAAAAAAATGAAAAGAAACTGAATCATCTTTTATGAGGTTAAAGCTACATCACAACACCAGCAAACTCACGTGGTTCTCATTTCTCCAACAAAATCAAGCCGATTGTATAACAGGCAACACAAGAGGAAAAAAATAACTATATACAATGAAAGACTTCACATGCTTAAATGACTCAGTTTGACTGTTAGTAAAGAGTGGGCTCACCATGCTCTACTAGGAGGCTAATAAATGTGGCAGTAACTTCTAGCATGTGAACAGCCTACCACCAAGCTCAGAAGAACAGAGGCCTCACAGCAGTCTTGCTTTTAGAGTGCTTTCAAACCACCAACTGACTGCTTAAGGGACATTTTCTTTTTACTGAGCATTTTGTTTTCATTCTCTTGAATGTTCCTTTATGGCCTCTTTCAAATATGGTTCTATTTCCAGGCGAGGGAGTTTTACCCTTTGTACCCAGGAGCAGGTCCCCCAAACAAACACCCCCCAAAAACCCCGCAAAGCTCTGCCAACCCTGCCAGCTACTCATATTTTCCCAATAGAGGGGTGTTGCCTTCGGAGGAGGAAGTCACCTCTTGGCCCCCAAAAGGAGCTATTTACGTCACGAGCTGCCCTGCTGTGACGGCTGCCAACAGCACTCCCAGCATTCCACTCCGACAGAGCAGTGGCTCAGCAGGGGTCAGTGGATTGCAGCGAGTGCCACGCCCCACGCCACAGGTAAGAGGAAACCCCGCTTACACCCCACCCCTGGGAGGCTCTTCCCATCCATCTGATTGCAGGCTACGCTTAGGAGAACTCAAACCCATCTGGTTTACAGACGGGGAGATGGGGACTGGGATTTAACAGCGCTTACAAAACACTAATCACATGCTTAATGTGGGGACCCATAATGGAATAGTACTGGTCAAACATGGTCAGTAATAACAGCAAGTTGGAGACTCACAGTGGAACAACACTGACTGGTAAAAACAGTCCTGTTGTAAACATACAGGGAAACCAAGCCAGGCCCAGATGTGGGAGCTGGGAATGACAGAAGCTCAGCCCTAACGGCGAAGCCAACACGTAGGGAAAAGCTCTGTTAAAACGTTCTGAAAACCTAGCAAAAACATGCCTGGCCGAAACATCCCAAATCTAGTTAAAAAAAAAGGCACCTTGTGCATGTTACCCGGTGCCATCAGCACTGCTCACCCTGACTGCCACACACTGTGAGGCTGTGAGGGGGCCACACTATGCCCTCATAATGTCCTCCCTGTAGCTGGGCCCTACTTCTTCTGAAGTGGGTGTGCTTTGGCAGTGCTGCCAACCTGATTCAGCATGAGACTGGCCAGCGCCGTCAGTGAGGTATTTGGTTAATCTGCCCCACAAAGTGGTGTCTTTCTCAGAATGGCAAACAATGGAGACGCACCTTCACAAAACACGGCTACACCTCTGTCCGCCTACACTGTGAATCAGCTCGGGAACACGACTCAGAGCAGGTTTATTTTCAGTGCACATTCACAGAGTACTGATTTTAGAGGTCATTCCACACAATAGGCTCGTTTAACAGTATTGCATTCCATTATTTCAGTTTGCGCAAATGCTTATCCCTCCGGGACAGCAGACATCTCCCAGATATTATTTGTGTGCGTATATGAATGAAGTGATGAAAACAAAGAGAAACTGGTGGCTAACTGGTTGGGTTCAGCAAAAAATAGTCTCAGCTAAACTATCTGTTCTCCATCACGTAAAATATCTGAGTGACAACAGAAATGATGCTTTAAATTCACGTTGCATAATGTGGCACATATATTATTTGAATATGTGTGTGTGTGTGTGTGTGTGTGTATATTTATATATGTATATACACACACATACATGGGATGACCTGCTTTTGTCATTTGCTTTGTATTGCGTGGGTTAATATGAATTTGATCAACTACATATGACCAACCTAAAAACAAGCAACTACAAAAACAAGCAATTTCATTAAGTGATATTTTCATGCAATTAAAAGACCTCTGTAATAAATATGATTAATCATGAGTTAAAAAAACATGCACAGAAACAAACTGCTTACAATGTCTTTATCCATTGGTAAGTACTGTTTTAAAAAGGAGTGAAAAGGTTTTTGGTGACACTGCACGATAATGAATGGCAGGAGTCAAAGTAACTAAATTCTTTCTTTTTTTTAAAGGAGCTATTTTCATTATATACCCAAATAAGGAATAGGGCATTTAAGTGGAGAACCTAAATATATCACACACACAAAAGGTTGAGCAGGAGGAGGGGTGTGAAAGGGTTTTTTTTTTGCCAGAATGCTGTATGCTTCAATATTGATTTGAATATACCCACTGACATGTACTTGCAACTGAAGTTTCTTCTGGTACATGCAGGAAGGCCGATCCTTGAATACACTGAGAAAACCAGGTGCCTGGAGGTGGTTTGGACAAAGCTGTCTGCCTCGGCCAGACCCTTATGTCTCCCCTGTACCCTGATTTAAATGGTCCACTTCAGGCCCAATTCCCCATCTCCGAGGAAGGAGGTAAAGAGGCCAGGTGAATTCCCTCCTTGTACAAGGTACAAAGGAACGCATTCTGGTAACAGTCCCTTGCTTCCTATTAGAGAACTTTCAACAAGGCTGCCAACAGCGAACGAGAAAGCAACAAACAAAACAGTTATGTCATTATGTGTCACGTGATCGATCACATTGCTGCTGGCTGAGCAGATATTTCTGATCTATTTTCTGCTCCTCAATCACACCACTCTAATTACAGCCCTACAAGCCTTGGATTACATTACTGTGACAGACCTTTCCCACATGTGATCAGGGTTTAAAACTGAACCAAAAACAATACAGAAATTCAATAGGACATTGAGTGTATCTGAAGATCAAACAAATGACTACAGTAAAACATGGGTTACACAACCCATATGGTCAGATGTCCAAAGGCTACCTAACAGCTCTTCTTAATGGACAGTTGGGGCAGGGGAACACAGAACTGATTCACTGCTGCTATCACCCAGCTCCACAAGGCATATGTACAGATTTGCAGATACAGGCTCAGAAAGGTGACATTCTTGAATATTTAGGTAATCACTAATGTCTGTCCAGCTAGTAATGCTTAACTGCTCAATGAAAAAGGCAATCGTTTAAAAAGAAAGAAGTGTACATGTCCAAAGTCACCATCAACCCCCACTTTTCACATACCATATACTGAACTCATGTGGACAGCAAGAGAACACTACTAGCCACTGCTGTAGTGGAACGCAACTTCCTAAATGGACAGCTGTGTGGAGCGATGTTTCAGTACCACTCAGTAGGTTCAGCAGGCCCCTCCCTTAGGGGAGAACCTGTGCTTAGTTAATTTGCATCAGATTGCCTTTTCTTATTTGATGCAAGAGCCCAGCCAGGCCAATAGTTATTTGGGGGAACCAGTTTTACAGGGATGTGGCATCACCTTTTCAAGAATATAAAAAACAGCCAAGCCAGTTGAGACATGTTCAAAGAAAGTTACCTCCAAGCTAACAGCACTTTTCTTTTGTTATATGTGTAGTGAATCCAGCCATTGTAAAATCTGACAGGGATCTTAGACTGTCAGGGGATGCAAATTAAATGCTTTGCTTATCTTCACAAAAGTCACGCTGTTGGTAAAGTAAACTACTGCTACAATTACAAAGACAAGATGGTGTGCATTATCTTTTGAGTGAACCATGTTTGAGGTAGGGAGCTCAAATTTTACTGTTAGAAAAAACATAAGATATTCCTGAACATCTGAAAAGCATTGCCTGAATAACTTTGAAATCATTATTTATATATCCCCTGCTCAGACAGAGTATGTACATATGCACTGTATATAGCAAGCAAGCAAGCAGAAAAGACATCCTTCCCTCCTGCAACAGTCAACCCATGCATTGAAACTCCAACTTCCCTCTTTAAAAAAATAACTGTGTACTTTTGAAAAATAACTATTTTAAAATGATATGGGGGAAAGTGTACAGTTTTATAGTTACATTTACAACCAAATTTAAAAGCTGCATATACAGTACATCTGATCTAGCATGACATCCTATCAGCATGGCATCCCTGGTTAGCACTGTTGCCTCACAGCAAGAAGGTCCTGGGTTCGAATCCCAGCCGTCCCAGGTCCTTTCTGTGTGGAGTTTGCATGTTCGCCCCGTGTCTGTGTGGGTTTCTGCCCGGCGCTCTGGTTTCCTCCCACCATCAAAAGACATACATGTTAAGATTAATACTCCTGTCAGCCTTGACCAAGGCACTGACAAAAGAACTGGAGTTGGTCCCTGGGCGCTGCACTGCGGCTGCCCACTGCTTCGGATGGGTCAAATGCAGAAGACGAATTTCCCCATGGGGATTAATAAAGTGTACCATTAGATTCTGAGGCGTGGTTACAGCAACTTGGAACCTGCATTACTCTATTTGCGGAGGACACAAATTTTTATAAACTAGATATTTTTTCAGGGTGTTGGCATCAAAATAAGTGATTTTTGGAAACTGAAAGGAGCTGGTACGACATGCAAAACTGGGAATGAAGCCTTAAGGAAGGCCAGAGAGAGAGCTGGGAGGATGAGGGCTTCCGGAAAACACCACTGCTGTCAAGGAAACAACTGGTCTGGGGAAAAGCCAGGACATCATATGGAAGCAGTTGTTAAATGCCAGTCCACTCCTGGAGGGGGCACTGCAGAGCACGTCAGCACTGAAAACACCTACCTTTCCAGAAAGATGAGAGCTGACTGCTACGTTCACATCCTGCCACTCGGTTAACATACTATACTGTTGAAATGTATGTGCATTCATGCTGAGTAATCAAGCTATAAATACACACAGTACATGGGAATACAAACTGCAAGAGACCAATAAGTCAGCCAACATTTTACTAAAGCAGTGGGTATGGCTTTTGCTTTTCAACAGCATAAACTGTTCAATAAAAAGAATTACATTACAGGAAACAAAAAGGGATGATGCTGGTGAAATTCTCAGGGTGGACCAGAACAAGGCGTGGTATCATGACATTCTTGGAAATTAGCTACAGGTGTACTGGTGTTGTCAAAGCGACTTGACTTACTAGATCACGATCTATGGATTCCTTAGCTCACAATGCCAGAGGCTTTGATTCAGTTTTCTGACACATTTTCATGTCATACCTTATTGAATGATCATTTTGTGATTTTCCTTTCCTACATCATATTTTATGACTTGATGCTAAAAAAATGAGTGGAGTTTAATATCCCCCTCCCCCAAACAAACAATTTTGCTCTTAGTCTATTATGACGTAAGCCACATAATACCACCTTAAACTGAGCTTAATAATTTGTAGGTCTACCGCTAAAAGCTTCACAGTACATCTGATCAACACCACTCACTCTTGTAAAGACAAGATCATGCCAAAGGCCACAGAGTTCCCTGGGGGACTGAACAGCAAGCCAGCACTGGAATGAACTGATACATTATGATGATTTACAGTATAAAAATAATATATATATCATATATGTAATCATATGATTCAGTGATCCAGCAGCATCACAGAGCAGCAGTACAGCATATCTACTATTATTACTAGACCTTATGAAAGTCCATAAGGCATCTAACTTGACAATACAGTCCGTTTTGCTCCGTTTGGTGGTATTTGGTTTCTACACAATCCATCCAGAATGCACTTTTAAAGGGCATTGTTTTCCTCTCTTTTCAGTGAAATTCCTTGAATTGTCCTGTTGCCCTTCGTGTACTGTTAGTCACACCAAATATTGGCCATTTGGCCCCAGGGTAAAACGGGAGGAAAGAGCACAGCACAAAAGAAAACCAGGAGAACAAATGTACCGCATGGCTGGACCCTCAAACCCGCAGTTTCGAAAACCCTTCTCACCTCCAATATAACTGAATTAATGGCATGAATCTTTAACGAGACCATTTATTTAGCCCTTAAGAAACGTCTAGGTCGTTTAAAGCCTGACTATGGCGTTTCCTTTCGCCACGCAAATACATTGCAATCAAACATCAAGCAAGAACACCGACTGATTAGAAATGCATGAGATATGCAGTCTCTGGTAATGGTGGCAATTCTTCTACTTGGTATAACGTTCAGCCATACTCCTCGATGCCACCGTGCATCGCCTCTGATCACTTAACATGTAGGTAGGTCTACATTTCAGACTCTCTCCGTTTCCCGTGATTACACTGACCAAGACTGATTGTGTAGTTGCAATTGAAGTAACAATATTTATCATACACACTTATCACAATGTAGCCGGCGAGCTAATGGCTAACTATTGTGGTCTGACCTCCATGTAATCTTGGATCTAGCATTATAGTTTTGCAATTTGACGGCAGAGGCAGCGAATGTAAACTGAAATGACTAAGGAAGGCTTTGTTTCCGGTTATACATGAGCCATATGGCTTAAACAAAGGACCTCCGGTTAAAATTAATGGGCTCTAGGGGATTTAGCTAGCTAGATGTAACTGACTGAAACCCGATTAGCGGGGAACATCCATGGCCATCAACGTTATTATTACATATGAATGACAAGCTGTGCTTAGACTGCCAGATTCTAGCACAAATCAGACCTGTTGCCTTCGGATGTCTAGCCAGAGAGCTAACACGCTCTCACACGATTTTGAGCTATGTATAGGTAGCAACCACCTAGCTAGCTAGTTGGTCTTCCTCCCATTGTTGTAAATCTTTGTAGCGAGCCAGATTAGCTAGCTAGCTAGCTGATGTCAGTATGCAAGTCAACAACTAGCGATGCATCTCTAGTTGTAAGTTACTATCGACAAACAAGTTAGCCATTACAGTTTTCGACACAATGACGTTTTCAATTCAGAAACAAAAGTAAATGACATCGTGTTATATATGTTCAGCTTCCAACAAATCGGGCTGAACAGTCTATATAGCTGACCACCTAGACTAGCTAACTGTTAGCTAAAAATCTCATCAGATGGCAAGCCTAGCTAGCTAGAAAACTACACGGACAGCTAAAGTCCTTTGCCAGAAAGGTGCTTTCAGTCCCTCAGTCACACTTTATACTCA
The DNA here is from genome assembly GCA_019176425.1 of Megalops atlanticus. Classification (NCBI taxonomy): domain Eukaryota; kingdom Metazoa; phylum Chordata; class Actinopteri; order Elopiformes; family Megalopidae; genus Megalops; species Megalops atlanticus. Next base: position 20,163,567 of record CM032884.1, on the reverse strand, counting down.
CCGATTCCTCGACAGAGATCTCTTTTTCCTCTAGAAAACTACTTTCTCCCGTTTTCACGTCCAACTAGCAAGCTATCTGAGCAGCCACCTTGCTCCAATCATTTCTGCTCTTAACATTCGAATCAACCTCGGTCCATGTGATTTCAGGAGCAAAATGACATTTTCGCTCCGCCTCCTGTCGCCATGGCGATGTCGCGTCAAGATCCCGCTGCGCAAAGACAGAGAGAAAACGGGCGGGCTTGATTGAGTTTTAAATAACTGGCGGGAGTTTATCTGTACTTAAGTCAGGTCGTACAGACCCAATTAAAGACATGCTATTTCGAGTTATTTCTTTCCTGAAACCTTCAGAAAATGGCCACTTCTCAAATCTAACCGTGTTTTTGAGTATCCAATTTAAGTAAGTGTTCAGTAATTTTTGTTTCTTACGCAACTCATTTTGTTTTAATAGCCGTTAATTCTGAGATGTGGAAGAAAAATAGTTTTTCTCAACTTACGTGGCATAGTCCTGCAAAGTAGGGTCCATTTTCCCAAAACAGTCAACAGCAGCAAAACAACATTTCCATTATACGAAATAGCCAAGTAGCCTATAACTGTAAATGAAGTATTATTTATACCTATTTCTGAAGATGCCTTTATAAAATTCAAATATTTGTATCAATACTTTAATGCGTGTCACCTATTGAGGAGATTATATATTTAGGCCTACCTATATACGCACAGGAATAATAACGCTAAAACATGTTTATCAATGCTCAGCATACCCATTCAGTCTTTATTGTGTGCGTGTGTGTGTGTCTGTGTGTGTGTGAGGTAAAATTTTTGGTTTTTTTTTTTGTAAAACGTGACATTTGATCACAATTTTGGAAATGGTAAAATATAATTAGATTTTTTAACATGTTTGTTGATTTCTGGAGGGCTGTGTCATATGTGACATTTTGTGTTTGTTGAGCCTACAATATAAGTATGAGCAGATATTGATGATTCACACGTGTAATCACAATTTACTTAGGCTAAGAAAAGACAATCATTAAACACATTTACTGTCGTGAACTATTACTTCATAGATGCTGATATCTGGTGCTTAGTGAGTTAATTTAGCAGTTAGCACTTTCTGAGCTGACCACCTTGCTAACCCACCTGACATTAGGCCAAATTGACTTGAATATTTAAAAATTAAATGTAGAGTTTAATTTGAGGTGCTTGCAAAAATGTTTTAATGTTGCAATTTATGTCAAAGCCATGAAAATATGCTTTTATATTTGACAAATCATCAAGAGTGCAAATTTAGAATTGCAGATACAATTTCAATTTTAATTTTAAACATTGCATACACTGTAAAAACTTCAATAGTCCCCACAAGTAGTAATTTCTTCAAGTGCTGAAAAGCATTTGACAGAATATAATGGTAATTTTATACTGCAGGTTGCATTGAACTTGTTTTTTTCTTTGTTATTTGTATTATGGACTGCATTTGCTAATTATCTGTGAATCACTCTAGATAATGATATCTATTTTGGGCAGGCAGCTGCCTGTTAGTCCATGGGATCAACTGTTTTGAACTGAAACTTTACCTGGTCAAAAAGAATTGATCCCAGTCACACTCTCTTTCCTAAATAGCCACTCTCTTCTTAAAATTAAAATGGGAAGATGAGTCATGGATTTATTTGACAGATGAGTGGTACGAGGCTGCAGTGTACTATAGGTGAACTCCTGTGCTCAATTGAAACTGAATGCATTTAAGGTTTAACACAAAGCAAGAACATGACTGCAGAACATATGTGAATATACTGGCGAAAGACCGCTTACAGCAGTAACAAAGAAGTAAAAATATAGCCTATTAATTGTTTGTCATGCCGCTGAATAGTGTATACATTGACCTATTCATATAATAGACATATGATATTGTCATATTCATTTATAACAAAGGAATGACAAAACGACAACGTAAATACCCATTTCCACCTGAAAGTGCGTATCTTTTCTGTTATTTGTCATACTGCGCCATCTAGTGTGCTGCAGAAGAAAACGTTTCAATCGCAACTAAATATCGAATGGCACTCTAGAAAATCATTTTAACAGTCGAATTGCTTATGCAATGCAATCCGTCTAATGTTATAGTTTGTCATTTTCATTAATTTAAATTTTAAGTAAGAAAGTATGAAAAACCAAAATATCAGCCAGATATTTTAAGAATGATTAAATAATATTTTTCATTCGACTCAACAGATGCAGCCACACGTGATAACCTCGTTTAAACCGTATTATTACCCCAACGCCTGTGCGTTAAAGGAATATCATTTTATAAAGTCTTAACATTACTTGTGTCACGGTTCTCCAGGGCCCCCGTACCAAGGATAGCAAATGAGGAGCACATGTAAAAGAAAATAATGCCAAGGATTAAAAAGAGTATATTCGTGAGATTGTTTCATTAACAAGGGTGGCATTTATCGATTTAAATTACGTTAAATGCTCATGACATATCACAGCTTTTGTGAGGTCTGTGTTCTAAACGTTATTGTTCATTGCACTCAACCTAACCTAAAAGTTTATTTTCAGTAATTTAAATCGATTTAACTAAATTTAAATCGATTTAACTAAATTCCGTTTTGTAATTTGAGTTTTGTAACACAAGAAAGCTATAATGTGAAACATTTAAGAGAAAGCGTTGGGATTTGGGCTACTTAATTATTCAAATTGCCATCCTTGTTAATTAAACAATATCATGCTGTAGCTTTCGCAATAGCACACAAAATAGCAGACAATCTGCGGTGTTTCGCGAGCATAATGATTTATTCTAATTACGCGATTGGTGTAGATTATTCTGTGAATTGTTTTATTGATAATCAAGGAGGATAAAGGGGAACAGGTTGAAAGTAATGACAGATTCAAAGTTGATTTTTCCGCTTCCCTTGTTTCCAGCTCACCAGCTGCCACTGTGTAACACTAATAATTTTACGTTTACGAAATTACACCGGCGAATGGCATACTGGGTACAGCTCGCTAGCTAGCCAGGTAGCATAACAGTCTGTTAACAGTTGGCAGAGGCTCCGTCGCTATGGTAGATTAAAGAATAGAAAACAAAGATGGAGGATGAAGAAAGTGAGATCAGAGATGCACCAGCAATGTTAAAGTTGTTGGCATATCTTTTTTTTAAAGATCTGTTTTTACTACGTTGCAGTTTGCACAATAAAAATTGTTTACATTCTGCAACTGTTTCATGCATACTGATTCCTTCATATATTGTGTCATTTTGTGGAGCCAAGCAAAGCCTATAGTAATCAAAGCCTTCATTATATACATGATTACATGATGAAATTAAAATGTTTTTATATTCTATGTACTCCTGACAGTAGAATAAGCCACAAACCTGTCATGCAAAAAAACACCAGAATCTTAAAAAACACCGTGATACAAATTTTTGGTCATACCGCCCAGCACTACTGCAAACTATGAAGTCTACTCATTAAAATCAAATTATGAAGTCTAGTCAATAAACTGGATCTGAATCTGGGAGAGAGGGAGAAATAGTCAGTTTTTTTAAAATATAGCTTTATTCTAGTGTGTGTGTGTGTGTGTGTGTGTGTGTGTGTTTATTTATTTATTTATTTATTTATGTATTTATTTATTTATTTTTTGGGGGTGTTACACAGTGCATTGCCAGTTATCTGCCTTAGTCTTTGGTAACTTCAAGCATGCAATCTTCCGCGCTGGTAGAAAAGGCTGTCCGGGAGTGATGAACAGCAGCGTCAGCACAGATGGTCCCTGACACATTCCATTCACCAGGATTACCAGTGGCTGACCTACATTGTGCCCCACTGACCACTTGACACAGATAAAAGAGTTTAGCCTGGCGGGCTACATTTTTGCTTGGGATTCATTTTGCCATCTTTTCTGTTTGTGTAAATGTTGGTTTGTTTGTTTGTTTGTTTTGTTTAAAAAAATGAAAATTGAAAATAATCTGCCAAGGGTCTTGTGATTTTGTTAACAATAAAGAACAAGGTACGTTTTTATTGTGCAAAGTTTAAAAAGTTTATTCTTGCATGAAATGTCAGGAATAGGAAGGAAAATGGAGTGACCAAGAAATAAATTTTAAACAGACGAATATTACAAACCTTATCCAGTAAATGAGTGGTATTTTGATGAGAGAAAACTACTGAGGCTGCAGTATGCATGATACAAACGTGTAGGTTTAATTCAGAACCGTACAACAGTTTCAGACATCCTTTATTTTGAACGGAAAACCCGTTTTGCTTGGTCTTAAATGTGGTCATTTACTGGATGTAGTACGCAGTTGTCCTCACCTCAGGTCACGACTACATAATACATAGTCTCAAAGTGAGCCCAATTAGACGACCATAACGTACGTGCCGTTATTCCACGTCTGCGCCGTGCACCGTTCCTATAGGCGAGCTTCTGAGGCGTTGGTGTTCAGTAATGGAGCATTGTCTCCGCCAGATGGCGAAAGCTGACTATTGGCCACACTACGTCATTTGTCTAAGAGTTCATGGCAGTGTAAAATATAATTTTCTGCTTCTGTACCCCAGATTGATTAATTCTGAGTATTACTACGCATATGCGTAAACCGGTGATCGCCCTATTCACAGATTGTGTGGACCAGACAGTCAGCTCGATGCGTTCCACATTGGAAATTATGTTTCTGGTATTGTTGAAGCTACAAGCGCTGCTCTGGTTTGCTGATTTGTTACGCACATCCACAAAGGGGCGTGGTCTATAATAGAACACCCATAGGATGTTCACCCCATTCATGTCAGAAGCATCCCATAGTACTGATCAAGGACCATTCCGTAACCACGATTCTAACTTTAACCATTATAAACTGAACAGCAAAACTGGTTTTTAGATTGCACTTACAGGCAACTTCTGTCTGGAGCTAGGAGCGCAGACAGAACCGGAAGCAGACGGGAAGAACGCAGGAGCTGAATACCCGGTCATCATAATAATAATATAAAATCTACATCTATACTTAATAATCTCATTTTGGGAAAATGCAACTCTATAATTATTTCAAGGGTTCTACAAATTGTTTCATATCTCGTAACGTATGGTTTCTTGTCATTAATACCAGGGTTTTCATTGTTGATAACTCCTTAAAACCTTTGTCTTTGAATGTTACATTCAAAAAGACAGACCATTAGCTTGTAAATTTATTCTGTATTCTGTGGAGATTTGAAGACGTTTTTTGCTTGACTTCAGAAACTTGGAAATAACTGTAAAGGAATAGACAATCTTTTCCTTTTTTCATTTTTTATTCCCCCCACAAAAACAGAAGAAAATTCTGTGGCCATATCATGCACAGATTTTCTGTTATGATTCATTACACTTAAATGTCTGTGCTACCAACATGCAAAGCAAGCCCACAGTCGTTTCAGTTCACAGAAATTTCAGGAGTTGTTGACAGAAAAAAGAATAGCCATTTAAAACATACAGGGGAGGCCAGGAACATAGCAACTGTAGCTATGCACTTCAGGTCACACCATATCGAAATAAACTTGCTTTTGGTAACGGAACACCCTACGGTCAAATCTTTCCCTGGTGGGCATGGTCTAAAACATGCAGAAAGTGGATAAATGCTGGAGGCATCCAAGTGGGATAACTGTTGGCCTATTGTCATAATGCAGCTGACAGCCTGTCTCTGCCTTGACTGCTCTCCTAACACATTTTTTTTGAGAACAGACTCCTGTACTGATCATGTGAATGTAAGAGGGATGATATTTTAAATCTCTAGATTACTATAGATTTCACCAAATGCAAGCAAAATCTTGCATTCAGTTCTTCATGACAATATTGTTGGTATATCACCTAGCACATGCCCTAATCTGTATAATGCAGGAAACAATTACTGTATCAATTAAATGTATAAATGTTTTCATATTTTAACCCATGATACAATATTACACACATGAAATGAAAGTAAAACTACTATAAAATAAGTATCTATAACATATTTAAGATTAGTAATGAGTAAAAGATGTTGCAACATATTATTTTAAAACTAGGCAAATCCCAGGAATAATGTTAAAAGTAGAGCACAATATTACAATTGCATGGCATATCTGTATTACTTGCTGTTTGTTTTATGTGTAGTATTGCAGTGTTTTGGATTCTCTGATCTTGTGACTGTGATGTATGGTAGTATGCTTGGCTTCCCTTGTCTAATCAAGTTGCACAAGTCATCTTGTGGTAGGGCTTGAATAGTGTTATTCTCACACTCAATGGTTTGTGAGCATTGTTAGCCCGGTCTGACACTGTTGCTCATTCAAACTGAATGGATACACTTCTGTTGTTTTGTGCTGGAAGTCCCTCTGGATAAGAGCTAAATAAAAGTAATGTAATCTTCTGTCTACAAAATAATGTGCAGACATTGCAGACAAGTAAGTCTGCATGTGTGTGTATATAATGTATCAAATTTATATTATGTAATTTTATGAATGTATACATATATATGAAAACAGCTGCAAAAGAAACTGAAATAATAAGCTTTCTAAGCAGCTGGAAATGGTTGGATTCTGCTAGCAACCACTTGGAGCACCAGTTTCCCAGTAGGTCTGCTCTGATTTCTACCTACCCCTTGCTCATTACATTGTTGTCAACAATGGAGTCCAACCCACTGGTGCTGGCATTGAGTCAAAAAGTGCAAATTGTAATGTGCAGATGTAGTAGGTCTTTCCATCCAATGGACAGTAGGACAAAGTCACAGCCAGTGAAGGGTGGAGAGTATGATGATCACAGCAGGCACCAAAAGGAAAATGTGATATCACCAGGATAGAGGTCAACAGGGGGTGATTGTAAAACTGGTTCCCAGCAGATTTGCTTTGATTCCATCATGACAATCTTTCCAGGTGTCTACAGGCCCATAATTTAAGTTTGCAGTTACAGCATCATCTATGCTCTAGACCAGTGTTTCTCAACCCTACTCCTGGCGGCACCCTGTCCTGCATATCTTCTATCTATTCTTGCTCTACCTACCCGACTGAACTCATCAGTGGCACGTTTTATTAGCTGAGCACCCCTGATTTAATCAAGCAGCAAGGATAGATAGAAGATATGCAGGACAGGGTGCCGCCAGGATTAGGGTTGAGAAACACTGCTCTAGACCACTATATGTGACACAACAGACATGCTCAGACTGCACTCAAAGGAAACTGGCAGCCACTGGGACTTCTGAAAATTAGTCACCCCTATTCCTCTGTCATGAAGATTAATTAATTTCTCAGAGAGAAATGTAGGTTAGGGAAATACTGTGAGTGTACCATCCTTCTGTACAATATAGCAATGTTTGTAGGTTTCACTAAAATCCATCTGAACCTCCAAGTAATCTATATTAATTCCATGGGTTTCAATAATTAGCCCGATATTATATTTATAACAAACAACACGTACGTTTTCCAATGTGTTTGCAGTTCATTACAGTCTAGCATTAACACGAAGGCATATCCTTTGTTTTCCAGTTTTGTTAATGTTTCCACTCTTGTTCCCATGAGTAAACTAAACAATGAGCGATTCCGGAAATTTCAGATATTGTTTACATGTCGGACCACACCACTCGGCGGGCTATCCTCCCAAATCCTCCAGAACAAACGATTAAAAATGGACTGTGAGCAAAGAAATCTACCACAAAACAGGAATATTGCACAACAGGAACGGTTGTACAGAAGAGAGACAGAGGAGGCACTCAGTGGGCTGGGCGCCGTCATCCAAGCCTTTATAACATTCCCCACCCGAGACAGCACGCAGTAAACAAGAAATTTCAACTTACAGGGAGCACGGGTTGTTTTGAAAACGTAATTTCAGCGTTTCATTTGAACAATTTAGCGCATTTTGTGGGCGACTCTTCTCCTACCCCTCCCCCAGACGATCACTGAGAAGAGGTAAGCATCTAAGCTTGAAAATGAAAATATTAGTAAATTGTCGTACCATAATTTATAACACAAGCTAAGTTACAACCCATTGACGTTTGTCAAATGTAAAAGCTGAAGCATTAGCGCTAGCTAAATGACTTTCGGCAAGCTTTTGTTTAAGTGGAAGTAAACTTCATTTTACACACATTTTTGTACTTTAACAGTAAGTTCTATCACTGACATTAGTTGAAGTATGAAAATATGGTAACGCAGGATGTAGTAAAATAAAAAGGTCAGTAATCTAACGTTAGCACATTAGCTAGGGTTAACTGCTAACAAGAGACTAAATGTCATGCTTTGTAACTGGAATGAGTGAACTTCCCAAAAAGTTCACATGGCCTGTGTACCAGTTGAAGATGGCAACATTATGTTGAGAATTTTTTTTCTATACATGAAAAAGAAATGTGCCTGATTAACTATCTTGTCTCTAACTTGGTTTTATATTTTGGCGCGTTTAAACATAGTTAGATATTTTAGCTAACGTTAGACTACGTTAGCTGGCCAGCTAATATAGGTAGTTTGCTAGCTGGTACTGAAGCTTCTGTATGTTGCCAGGGAAACGAGAGGGCACTTGTTCTGAGCAGGCTTGTTGGCTAACACAGCTAACAAGTTAGCCAGCCATCAATGTTCATTTGTTGGTTCTGCTGTACTTAAACAACCTCAACCTTTAAATAATGACAAAAGTTGTAGAGTTACCCCAGCAAAAGGAGCGCACTTAATTTTGTTTTTCAAAAAATATAGCGTTCATAGAGCATGTTGAAGATGGACCAAGTTAACTAAGTCAAGCTAGACTAGTATAACAGTTAGTATTATATATTATACAGTTATATTTAGTTGTAAATTCTTGGGAAGAGTAACCCGGTTTTAAAATTTTGCATTAGTTTTCACGACTTGCACGTTCTATGCTGTTTTTCTTCTACCAAACACCAAAAACCCTTTAGTTTTTCTAAACACGCTCGACAAATATCATCCGTGTATAACTTCGCCAATGCCGGAGCTGAACATCTGCCTGGGTGTGTCTGGCGCTCGTAATGTTTTACGTTGAATATTACAATATATTACATTGTTGTCTAACGTGACGAAGTCAAATTGAAGTATTAATTCGTTCACTCCACACGCTTCTCTTAAAGAGGTCAAGGAGGTTGATCTTGAGATGCGCATTTGATATCCTGACTTCTTGTTTGAGAAATGTGCCTCCAGTAGACTGTCTAGCATTACACACAAAGCAACTTTTTAGACACTCTGCTTAGAGATGAAATTGGCACACACTGAAAAGACCACCAACACACTGACATTTTAACTCACTGGAGGCAATGACCTTTGATAGGAAAACTATACTCATAGATACTCATAGATATTATTTACTCAGCGCCCAGATAATCTGATTCCTTTCATCCACAGTGCCTTCACAGTACAGTCTTGGGGGTTCAGGTTCAGGTTCACTCACAGTTTCCAAAAGGAATATGAATATCATGGCTGAATTGTCTGATGGGCTTAGGCTTTCTCTCATGACTGATTGATGAGAAAGAACAATCTGTTTTATTCAAGTTCAGTTAACAATCATTAGAAAACTGATCAGAGTAGAAAATTGGTGATTTCATGGTCAGATGTTGAAGCAACTCACCTTTCAGTCCATAACAGTGAATACTATAAATCTTACATACACACCCACACACTGACACATATACACACTTTTCTTCTTCATACACACTGTTGCAACAGTCATTTTTGAAGTTCTGTACACATAGCTTCACATCTCATATGTATGTGAGTAGGGTTTTGGCCTTGCAGAGATCCTTCTTAAACCTCACATGTGTGTATATGAATGAAATCAGTCTCTTGTACACAATGAAACCTTGCACACATAGTAGTTTGCATGTATGTCTGCATGTACTGGAGTTTGAATAAGGTACTATTTGGCACCTCTTAGTATGCGCTCTTGTGTCTTCAGAAAGGAAAGATATTTCTAATGGAGTGATACTAAATGTAGCTAAGGGAATGGAAAACTAGAATTATTAATTTAGACCACAAGAATGTCATCAGAGCAGGCTGAAGGGAGTGGCGAGTGCCCTCCAGTGAACTACTCAGCTATGGAAAGTACCACCATGCTGGCCATACAGGAAGTCTGTGATTTGTAACCTTTAGAAACCCCGCTAAACAATGTGCTCATTGGGAAAATTTAATGTGATTTACTTGCTCATCACTCCCCAGCCAAATCGGTGGCTTTATGCCCTGGTCTGCCGTGTGACTGTCACCATTGGTCTGAATACATGAAATTGGTATAATTTCTCTGTGCTTTTAGATTGTACTTAGCTTTTATGTTGTGGCAGATAGGAGTTTTAATGATTTTTAATTTTTTTTATATTAAAATCATACTTATTAAGTAACTTGCATAAGCTAAAAGCATCCATTATTTCTGTCAGATTGTCATTTCTATCATATTGGCATCCATATTGTATCATATTTCTTTCATATTTTGAATTTATAACACCATTCAATTATGGCCTACTATGTGACCCACCAAATTAGGCAACAATTAACAGAACAGAATGTGATTTGCTCATTAGTATTTTGTTTTTGTTGTTGCAAATTTGTTGGTTTGTGGCAGCCAAGGTTTTTTCAATATAACAGTTGCTTCACAATTTAAATGGAGCATTGCACAAAGACAAAACAAAACAAAAAATGTCATAACAATTGTCTAAAGGGGTGAAGATAATCTGACATTTAAGTGCTTGACACTTAATTCAAGATGGCTACCAAATTATAAGACTCTTATCCACATTGGACTTACTGTTGTTAAGGAAGTAAGCTCATGAATTTTCAGGTATGTAGAACTTTATGTTTAGTAAGCAAGACCACATTAAAATCTGGACAAAATATATTATTGTGGGAAAACCCACAAAATTTGAATATTGAGGAGACTCTCCATAGTCTTCTACAAGACTATTTTGAAGAGTTTGAATTTTGATATTTGAAAATCATGTCTGAAAAGTCCAAGAAAGTGTAAATTTTGCCACATTTGTAACTTGATTTATACATTATTTTAGCATTATTTGGGCATGGCTTAAGTGCACATATCAAATTTGGGGGGCACTGCTGTTTTGTCCTTGCATGACTTCACATGAATTGCTTTAGTAAAAATGCAGTAATATAATGGATAGTCTAGAAAAAAATCTAAGAAATGTAAGTCTGTCTGGGTAAGGGCATCTGCTGAGCAAATAAATCATTGTTATGAGTCAAACTCATAGTGTCAGTGTAAACTGTAATGAAAGTATGCAATACTTTGAAGGATGCCTGCCTTACTGTCTCCAATAGTTGCATTTACAAAAGGAAGGATGTCCAGTCATTGCACATTATACAAATTATAATATTGTTTATAAATAATCTCAACCTCACTAAAACACATTTCTTCAGTCTTGCCCATCTGAAGTATTACCTAGATGTACCAGTGTTCAGTTTGAGTTTAGTTAAATAATGGCTAAAAAATCATAAATAAAAATTAATGGGAATGGTAGACAGACCATACTTTGGGCATTGGAAAGTTATCTCTATGTATGAGGAGCACTGTCTCTTTTTGTGAGAAATGGATCAACTGAAAAAGTAATTAAACATAAAAGTATTTATCAACAGATACAGATCAGTTGGTACCCTGTTTGAGGTACGGATATATGTTGATTAACTTCAGACTGATTTTTTTTATCCAGGAGCCGGATTATGAACTGTAAATCCATTGGCACACTACTGTTTTGCAGGATAGACAACTTTTGTGTCCATTTTTTTAAGAGAGTGCTTTCTGATGTGACAGGCTTCATCATCAGTGAACATGGGTGACACATCAACTACTGAGTCAAAACTGTTGTTGGAAAGTGACTCGCAGGTATGTCTTTTCAGTATTAATATTCTTTTCATGACTGTTTTACATAATGTTAATTTTTTTTGGGGGTTGGGTTGCTTTGTGGATTAAAGAATTATTCTGTATTGTTTTTTTTTCTTTAATCAGGAAATAATCAGTCTGTGCACTCATGAAGGCTTGAGGTACTCTGTCATCTTTCCTGTCAGTATGCAAGTAAACTGTGCCATTAATCCAATTGTGAATAAGTGATCACTACAGTTTTGCAGTTTCCATTTCTGACAGCACACACCTTTACTGTAGTAGAATCCAAATCTGAAACATGACAGTGTTAGGAAAATAGAATGCACTGTTCTCACAGCACATCTGTATGTACTAGTAACTAGTAACAGTAGTTACCTTTTTTGTTCTCTTGTATATCACATTAATCTCAGCCTAAAAGGCTGATTTACGTTGCCGTTTGTGGTTGAGATTATTGCTGAAACAGTTGGTTTATTTAGTGAAGGCATGGAGTATAAGACCATTGGCAGCTCTGCTTCACTTAGAAAACAACAGGAAGTGCATTGCTAGTGAACAGGAAATAGACTGTCCAGATTTTTTTTTAGCAGAGTCCAAGCAAGCTCTGTATGTGGCCTTTCAGGATTATTGTTTTGGATGTTTTAATTCTTTCAACTGATCTTGTCCTTTTATAATTGTAGAATGTGCTCTGTGCTTGTCTGAAGCTCTGCACCAAGTCAGCTATACCAAGTTATCTCACAGTTAAAGAAGTTTTATTTTACTCTTTCTAATGTGTTAGTGTTCACTTTGTTAACAGGGCCTTTATATCACGATGTATAATGTCCCCCAACTTTCCTGAAGTTTAAATGAAACTTCAGTGAAAACATTTATAGTATTTCCCCATTAGCTAAAATGTTTTTTGTTTTCTTGTTTGTGTTTTCCCCTTTGTAAAATGTCCACTAGAAAGTGCTCTGCAGCTGTGTCATGCAGAAAATTTGATTTATATCTAACAATTGTTACCCAGCTAGTTCCCTAGTGCCCTTGTTTTATTCTTTTATGACAGTTGTCTAGCATTTAAATCACTATCAAATATGTATATCTATTGGATAGCTGGGTAGTTACAAAAAAAAAACAATTAGCTGATTAGTTACCTATTTGGTCATAAAGCTAATGGTTGTGATGCCTGTGTCACATTTGTGCTTTGTTTGTGCCTCCTATACAACATACATTCATGGACATCAGTTCACATAAAGTAATGCAAATTTCCCAAAGATTAGGGCCTTTTGTGTAAACTGATGGTATATTTTTCGTGTTATACTGATTTGTATGTAGATTTATCATTGATTGTGAAAATGGTAGGCACTCTTGAAAGGATATGATTTTTTCAGATACGGATTCAGAGGTGGTGGAAAGGCTGCAGAATTTAACACAATTGGAAGGATTTCAGGGCAACTGTGCTTTCAGCTTCTAAAGAACACAGAATCACTGCCAGGTGACTTCAAATTCTCAGAGTCTCACCACTGTCATTTTCAGGGTAGTGGATCAGTATACACACACATTATCCTTGACAGTTATGAAAGAATCACATCAGTCCCTTTTCTGTAGGAACAGTCTGAAAGTGATTACCACCTCAGCTGGAGTGATGTGTATTCCTCCATGCTGTCTTATGCTGGAATGAGTTAGAAAGCAACTTGATATGTAATGTTTATTCATGCCATAGGAAGAAATCATCACATGGCATTTCTGTGATGATCAGTCATTTCCTCCTGAGGGTGCTCTACCCTTTCATTCATTCTTGGAAGGCGAATCGAGCCTTGGCCAGTTTTATAGAGGCTGTTTTATTTCATTTATGTGCTATGTCACTTTCACTTTGTCATACATTTCAGCTGCATGAATTGCAGCACTGTTTGGTAAACTGCTATGTAAGGCAAAACTTATTGTCTGAATCTAATTAATTAAGACTATGACGCAAACAGCCAAAATGGGAGAAGGTCTGAGATTATAAGCTTAGCAAAAGAATTTTTTCAAAATAATTTTCCTGCAATCATGATTAGATCAGATCATCCTGACAAACTGAGACACACTCAGAGCTGAGCACCTTCATATTTGGACCATGAAGAATGAAGACTATTAACACTTGACACTTTTGTCAGTCATTTTTTAAAATTTTGTACAATGATTTCATTGTGCATGAATGTTTAAGATAGGCATCTGTATTTGGACAAGAAATGGATAAGGAAGCTAATGCCATGATCCTTTTAAGAAATGAAGTCAAAAAGTATTTCAGTGGATCCAACTTCCAGCTAACAGTCCCAAAGACACTGTATCTGACCTTTCCTGCTCAGCAAAGAGAATGAAAGCCTTTAGATATCCCCCAGTAGAAGTAAAACTGATGCTGAATGATGTTGAAACCAGAATGATGGTGACTGCATTCAGACAGCTGCACACAACACGGAATTGAATGTGGCGTCCTTGGTTAGGCATGTAACAGTAAGAAAGGCCTTGGGTTCCACTCATGAGAGCTTCCATGCCCCGCAGCTCACTGCACAGAGTGTGGGAGGGTGACTGTGGCTGAATATGGAGGAAGAGAAGAGTTATGTCAGGGCCATTTCCCATGCAACAAGACAGACAGAGAGGACCAAGTGGGAAAGATATGAGGAGACAGTGATTGGACTGTCAGAGACATTTGGTTGTTGGGGTATTGTAGAATCAGCATCTAGGTAAGAAGTGGATGCACAAGACTCTGTCCTGCATTTAAGATAGCAGAGAATATCCGTCTATCACAGTGTGAAAATGGCTCTGAGCCAGGAGCACTGTGCTTGGCAGAATATGTCTATGCTCTAAGTTGAAGATGCAGAAAAAATGAAGGGGAATGGCGTGCTGATAACCACTTGCTGTCAAGCTTGTTGAGGTGCCATGCATTTATCAAAGGACCGCAAATGATCATCAGCTGAAACACTTATTTTACTCATTGGACTGTCCAAAATTATTTAAAATACATTTAAGTTATATCACAATATGCTGTTTTCTTATCAAATGATAAATTAATATACTGGAGAAGCATGTTGCAGTTGTTCATTGCATTAGCTCATGAAAGCTTTAGTCACTCTTTCCCTAACCATCCCTGTTCTGTAGAAAATGTCTCTTTGAAGTGAAGAAGAACAATTAAGCAGGGTGTGGAGTAGTAGGCAGCAGACTGGTCTTGCTCCAGTAAAACTCCAGCACTGTATACTGGTTGCAAATCAAGTGTAAACTGGTCCCCCTGGAAATGGATATCAAACAGATTGTGTCATAGATAAAGGGGAATACAGGTTAACAGGGTATACGACTTGTATTTACCTTGTAGGGTTTGCAGTAAAATATATCAAAGTGTCCAAGGTACCCTTTTGAACTGGCAGTTGACAGCTCTGTTTGGGAGGAGCAGCCCTGCTGGTAGTCTGCCTCTTTCCCTAATAGCATTCTGTAGTGCCATCTTGTGGTCTAATAATAAATAGACACCTTTTCCTCCCCACGTTTTCTGTTTTTTTTTTTCAGGGTCATTGCACTTCTTTGCATTGCATTTCATTCTAACCGGGGAACCTTTCTGTACTTCGCTTAAAGTTGTACATATCTGCTGTTTCTACACATTTTACTGTGGCAGTTCTGGTTAAGTGCTCTTAGCTTAACAGCAGTGCCACACCTGGAACTTGAACCTGCAACCACATACTCACAGTGGTAATGGTTACGTCATTGGTGTGTCGCGCAGGGAAAAGCCAGACCACTTCAGGTGAATATACAAAGGTGCAGAAAGAGACATTTGTCCATCTAGGAGTTCAGGACTTTGGACAGCAGCAATCCTGTACAATTTACTGTAGCCTCATAGCATTGTGAGTTGGTCTTACCTATTTATTGCTGATATAGGCAATGGGTTTTTGCTTTGAAAAAAACTTGAAAATGCCATCTAATACTTTTGAAATCTCTGAGTCAGTTGCTTTTGAACAAATGCAATAAGCAGTATTTTCCTGCTGGAAAAAGTAGTCTTCTACATTATCCATACCAGTATATGTAATTGATCATAAGAAATAGTTACAAAGTCTCAAGTGCTCTCCCTCTCATCCCCGTGTGACTCTGTCCTCGAAGGAATAAGGAGCAGTCAAGGCATGTGCTTGCGCCCGTTCATGTTTCTGGGGGAGTCTGCCGAATCTGTCAACAGATTGCCTTTATGCGCTCATCCTGTCAAACAGCTTAGAGTCTGCTCCCATTGCAGTGTTTAAGGGTGCAGGCCGTCTGCTCGTCTGAGAGCAGTGACGTCAGAGAGGAGTGCCATCTGCCCGAGCTGATTTGCACTGCAGACACAGAACCCGCCCTCCCGCATCGACCGGGATTAGCTCAGCTGGAGAACTGATGAGAGCCATACTGTCACAAGTTTATTGCATGTTTTATGTATCTTACCCATGGCTTTGTATTTATTTATATTGAATAGGAAGCTAAATTTATTTTTTCATTTTTTCAAAGAATTGTTATACAATTAACATGGGATACAGAATTAAATCATTCTAATACCTTTTGCCCAGGCAAAATTATTAAGATTTAACAGATATGATTAAATACATACAACACTAGTTAACAGAACAATCTGTCACAAAAAATATTTGAGTGTCATTTTTGAAATATTTTTTAAAGGCCTTTCGTCAAAAGTGTGTGGGATGAGATGTATCCATATTTGTGGATGTCAATTGATAATTTTGTTAGCTGTACATTTCCTACCTGTTTGCTCATTGTCTGATTTGAGACTGTTGACTAAGTGACATTTGTGCTCCAAATAATTCAGTCAACCAAATTTGAACCAATTGTACCCTGCATTTGTCCCAGTCTGAAGTATGCATGTACATACAATTACTTGTAAGAATTAGACAAATGAGAGCAAAGTGAATATTTTGCTGCATTGTCAGCACATAAACTTTGTCACATTGATTGCTTATTATCCAATGACTGTCAAAGGCCATAGAGAAATGGTACCTTGTGCATCCTCACTCCCTATTCATATTTGACCCACAACTGCAATACACTTACCGGAATCACAGTGTGACAAACTATTTACTACTGTGCAAATTATGCCAGCAATGTTTTAAGCATCGTATCTATGTTTTTCATTCATTAGCTGCTTGTAAGACTTTTATTGAACAGATCACGTGATGGGCTGCAGCTGTTGACTTTCCGATTCGCCTGAACAGAAGAGTCATGGCGGTACTTTGGCTGATCCCATTTGCGGATCTCCTCCACAAATAGCTTGTTTTTTTGTGACAATGCAAGGCATCATGGGAGCTGTAAGCCTGTGCAGAGTAGTAAACAGCAGGAGTATAAAGCCAGTCCCTCAGCAGAGCAGAAAGCAGTAGGATCTGTACACAAGTGAGCTCAGGCAACACCGGAGACAGCAGACATGGTTCTGGAGGACTCTGAAGCCTTTGAGATTGAGGTGTCTGTGAGTATGAGACTCTGGATTGCTCTTTTTGTAACTGTGTTTAAGTTTGGAGAGGATTGTCATCCGTGCTGAATTGGATTCATAGTGCAAATTACTGTGCTGTCGTTGTATATTGCAAGGGTCTGGTCTGGAATCCTTTGTGAACTCTGCAGCCAGTGCCTTTTGTCATCAAACAAAATACATAGTGCAAAATACAATGAACACACTTGGTTTGAGCTGTTGTATTTTCAATGCAAGCTCTTGTCTTTAATGGTGTTAAACACTGAAAGGAATGCTGTTTTGAATGAGTGATCTCCACCATCTGTGAAGTTTGTACAGTCTGGTCCATATAGCAGTCTGTGGCATAGATTGTGTATGAAAAATTTCATTAGACATGGAAATATATATTCACGTTGTTAATACCATAGTCAGACCATAAAAGGGAAGATGCTTTGTAAATTGAATACCATACTAAGTATCAGGCTAGACTCAGGAATGGGTTGAAGGACAGTAAATTGGGTAAAAGCCAGATGTAGGACTTAGAACAGTAAAAAAGGAGCTCGAACCTACGCTGATATGCAACAGCTTTCAGGATCCAAGTCTTTCATTAAATTCATCAGGTTTTCCAGGAATTATATGAAAATATACTAGAGAGGCAACTGTTTCATTGATTTGTCCAGCTTGTTTCAACTGGAGCCTCTATTCAAGTTAATTTGAGTGATTTGTAAGCAGGTGTCTATGTTTTAAACTACATACTCAGCATTTCGAGCTTGGAAATCTGAAACAAATTATGCATACATGAAAAATGTAACAATCTGCTGATGTTAAAGACAAAGTGGATTGTGGTTTTATTCAGTAGAGGTCTTGGTTACTTTGTTTGGTCTACTTGATGTCAGTTGAACCATATGAGTATATTGTCTTACTGAGTTTTGCAGTGCTGTTTGTGGGTAAGTGCGAGGATTGTGAATATTTTATTCTTACAGTACACCTCAGCACCTCAATACACCTCTCTCACTGGACTTCTCTACCCATAGGAGCACGATGTGGAGACCCCACATGGCAAGCTCCACTGCACCATAAAGGGGGTCCCAAAAGGGAATCGACCCATTATCCTGACATTCCACGACATTGGACTGAACTGTACGTATCTGCTCCCCAAGCATGTGCATTTCAACATATGGACCTAACACGGATGATGTCTTAACTCTTCCCATTGTAATGTAACACACATATCTTAAGTGCTTTATATAATGTTAAAACAAAATGAAGCCACAAAAATGGAGTCAAAAAAGATTTTCAGACAGATCCTTTGCTAACTGCTTTTACTTAAGTGCTTTTTCTGATTGCTCCTCTTTGCAGACAAATCGTGCTTCAGCCCCCTGTTCAACCATGAGGACATGCAGGAGATCATGCGGCACTTTGCTGTGTGCCACGTGGACGCCCCCGGGCAGCAGGAGGGTGCCACCACCCTCTCCACCGGGTAAGGCAAGGGCCCCTCTGTGAGTTTACAGGGTCAGCTTTCCCAGAAAGGTGTGACCTTTGACCTCTCATGGCAACACAGCTTTTCCTATTGCCATTACCTGCACAACTCGAAAGAAGGACGGTTCAAAGATTAGTAGAATACAAAGTGAAGATCGCACCTTTGGTGCATTCTCATTTTGAGCCTCAGGAGGAGAGCGTGTTATTGTTACACAGCAAGTCCATACTTCCGTACCTAGTCAACACAATTGCTACATGACTCTGCTTGGTATTTTGATGGCGGCTGAGTGAAGCTTCTGCTCATATTAACCTTTGCCGCAGGTACACCTACCCCTCCATGGATCAGCTGTCTGAGGCTCTTCCCTGCGTCCTCAAGCATTTCGGGTAAGTGACCAGGTTGTTGAGGAATGTCAGTCCTACAATGCCCCTTTAAGAAATCAGAGGTGTTTCGGTCAATTCAACTTGTTGAGGAGAGCTGTTTTGACCGTCACTGTTTCTCCACAGCCTGAGGAGTGTCATTGGAATAGCAGTTGGTGCTGGAGCCTACATCCTGGCTAAATTTGCTGTGAGTTGATATTTGCTCTGACTTTCCCCTCATGCTGAGTTGTGAAACTTTGATTAAACCAGGATTAAACCTCAGTAAAATTCCTTACTCTACATACCACAGGGTTGATACTGGCAGCTTAATCCTGATTAATGTTACTGCCTGAGTTTAAGTCCCAGGAATGTTGTTTTGTTGCCAAGTAGTCGTGCTGTACAGTAGAAACACTTAATTGGTCACTGCTGTTTGTGTGGCCACATTTCTCTCTCCATCTGAGTGCTTTGAAAAACTAGGACACAGTTTAATTATTTCCATACAACCTCACACAGCTCCACAGACCTCATGAAGAAAAAATCCTAAATTTTATTTCCCAAAAGAGCATCTCTGAGGTGGCCATTTTGGCAGAGGCCTTTAGATTAAATGCACAGACTGCTATCTGCTACACTAAGAGCTGACATAGATGATACAGTTAACTGAGAGGATTCTTCAAAAGTGCAGACTTCTTTCTTTTTTTTTGATTCATCTTCTGAAGTTTATACATCTCTTTCATGGTAAGGTGGAACATTCAGCGTTTCAGCACAATAGTAACTGAATGTAAATGCTAGAATGATTCAGCCGGACTCATGGAGGAGCTCTTCCTGACTGCTGCTTTGTCTCCCTGACAGCTGGAGCACCCAGACATGGTGGAGGGTTTGGTTCTGATCAACATTAATGCCTGCGCAGAAGGCTGGATGGACTGGGCTGCACACAAGGTAGCCAAATTCAGGAGCCAACAAGCACCTCACGCACCTCAGACAACACATGAGCTAGTGGAGACAACATGGGGGACTGACGTGCTATACCCAACTGATGACAAATAAAAAAGGATAACAGTGATTTTGCTGAGCAAGACATAACCTTAAAAACCATCAGTCAGCAATGTCTGCTGAGTAAATGAAAAATAAGCACAAAAATAATAGTACATTACTTACAAACAAGACAGAAGGGGCACCTCGTTGGGTGCCTTGGTGAGATTTGTGTGTGACTTAATATACCCTTTCAACCTTGACTTGGTCGCAAGATGCCGTCCCAGATGTCCACTTATTTTCTTGGACCAGTGAGCTGGCACTGCTGTGATCACACCCCTTTCAGCCACCATCTTCAACAGTCTTTTACTTCATTTGTTTTACAGTCTGAATACAATAAATTTGAATCTTTTTTCTGGAGTGTGCTGTATTGGTGAAATAAATTGAGCTATTACCAAAAAGCAGCAGGTTCAAATCCTACTTGAGGCACTGCTAGTCTACTTAATATTAATTGCTTCAGTAAATTTCTAATTGTATATTTTATAAATATGTTAGTATTATGTATACTGTTATTGTAAAACAAAGTTGTAATAATTAAAAAAATCTATTCATTTACAGGTATTCTTGTGGGAAAAGTACAATGTGTGTAATATAGACTGTTGTATTGCATTGTTTTTTAAGGTAAAGTTGATGGTGAAATTTTGAATTCATCTAGATGCATATTCATTCTTAAGGGATTTTAAGGCTTTCAATCTGTTTTTGTTTGCTGTTAAATCTGCCCTGAGGCAACATTCATGTTGACACAAAAAAACCAAAGGTTTGATCATGAAATTTCTTGCAGATCACTGGTTGGACCCACGCTTTGCCAGACATGGTCATCACTCATCTGTTTGGGAAGGTGAGACCTACCTCTGAACAATTAGGTTTAATACCTGAATTTGCAATAACTCATGCCATGCCAGTCTTGTAATGGTTATTTTATGAAGTGTTTTGGTAGATAAAGTTGTTACTAGTTGAGTCTAACAAGAAATGGAGGGTTGTGACATGTTAGCTGCAAAAAACCCATGCCTTCTCCAAAGTATCCCTCTTGCATACATAAAGTGTGAAGAAGTACAAACCTGTGTTTATCTGCAGGAGGAAATCCACAATAACCACGACCTGATCCAGACATTCCGTCACCACATTACTCATGACATTAACCAGACCAACCTGCAGCACTTTGTCAGGTCGTACAACAGGTAACGAGCCACACATCAGCTGGAAGCAATCGGTATGTTTACTGTTAGTCCATGTTCAGTTAAGCAGCATTTTTGTGTTTGCAGCCGGAGAGATCTGGAGATCGAGCGACCGGTCCATGGAGGGAATGCTAATGTGAAAACTCTGCAGTAAGTCAGAAGATACTCTAAATGTTTTCTTTTTTTCTTTCTGAGTGTACTTTGATGCTTGAGTTTCTTGATGTCAAACTAAGAATGCTCTCTTGGCTCGTGCAGGTGCCCTACTCTGCTGGTGGTAGGAGACAGCTCACCTGCGGTGGATGCTGTGGTAAGAGCTCACTATACTCAAAAGGAGTTTATGTGCATGTCGCCCAGTTTTAACGGCTAAACTGTACTTGTAATGGACCCCAGACAGCCTGCATATTCCTGTATCCTGAGATAAACTAGAGAGACTCCAGATTAGATGGATTAAACACAACTGCTGCTAAGGGTACTGTACAATCAGTCACAGTGTATTATCCAGATGGAATAAAAAATGGAAACAAAAATTTTAGGCAATTTTGGGACAAACTGGTGAATTATTCCACGGGTCCTTCCTAGGTTTAACTCTTGGAAGATGGCAGGACATTAAAACAGCATGATAATAGACACGTTGACCATGTTTGGTGAATGTTTGATTATGTATCATGATCTATTTCCTACAGGTGGACTGCAATTCCAAACTGAACCCCACAAAGACCACACTGCTCAAGGTAGAGTGCCTGCACTAACTCCTGCTCGAGATCTCAGCTGGAGGGATATTAACAGTAATGTTAAACAGCAGCTGATCAGTCCACTCCATCTGTGCGGCAGGTGGCTCATTTGCTAGCACAGTGTAGTAAAAGATCAGAGCTCAGAGGTCATCCCAGCTGCTCCAGTTTCATTAGACAAAAACCAAAGGATTTTTGAAGTTTGAAAAAAATGCAAGTGGATAATGGCAGTTAAGCCTTTATTTCATTATGAAAACACAAAACCATTAGTTCACAATGAAAACACATGCTGGGAACAACATTAAGAGGATATTATGAAAGACCATGCATTGACTACAGATCCGGTAGGTGTATTACACACAGTGAAAACAAATATGGAGAATGTATGTTAAATATGTGCCTCCCCTCCCTGGTCCTTTCTGTCTGTGCAGATGGCAGATTGTGGTGGCCTTCCCCAGGTGGATCAGGTGCGTAAACATGCTTTGTGACTCTAAAAGTCATTCACCTGCCAAGGAGGATAATCAGTTGACATACGGTCTCTATTAAGCTCATTACTGAGAGCTTTAGCAGGTTTTCCATTGAACTGTTGACACACCTTTTTCCAGTATATTAGCGGTGGTCAGGGATTGACAGTATTGACAGTAAACATTTGCCGTAGTCTTAGAAATCAAGGTACACAGTCCCAATCACCTTAACATGACTATCATTTATTATTGCAATAAGAGCCACACAAAGTATCTCACTGACATTGACTGAAGTCCATTTTTCTCATAGATTTCTATGGGAAGCCAGGGGAAGCTGGCTTCTGGGCAGAGCTAAATTCATTCAATCTCATAATGTTGTCAATCAGAACCAGACAAACACCTCATTTACCTCAGCTGAAATCATTTTTTCTAAGGCTGCCTTGAACTGGACAAGAGGGGATTTTATTATGTTTATAATCGATGTAAGGGCATACAATGCTGCTTAATATTTATACATTTTTACTTAAGTATCAAGAAAAAGGTGGAATATATTAAAAAATCTTTGATGAATTTTAGAAGAGGCTTGGCTTTCATATGTGCTCATCTCTTTTTTGTCCCCTTGATAGCCTGGAAAACTGACCGAGGCCCTCAAGTACTTCATCCAGGGCATGGGCTACAGTAAGTGCTGTTCCTCTATCTGGTAGAGACTTAATAGGCCTCATTTCCAGCTGCTTGGACCTGAGATTCACAGCTACCATCTGCCTTACAACATATGTAAGATCAGCTTTCCCACCCCAAATCCTAACCTTGACCATTTAATGCAAATTTATTATTCCGGTGGCCAAAGGTTCCCGCAGCAGTGTCATAGTGGCTTAACAGTGTCCTTCTGGACCCATCTGCTCCAGCGTTACTGCTGTTCAGTGAGAGCAGATTGCTCCCTTTAGAGCTGCAATGTGTGGTTCAGCAGTGGAATCAAACAATGTGAAATCTAACTGCATTTCACACTCAGAAACCAAAGCATACAGTATTCAGAGCAAGTCATGAACTGACCAAATACCAGCGTGAACTAAAGGTAAAGTTAGTCATTTGTGTGGTTGACACTCGGCTGAGAACCCTGTATATCTCATGAAGTCCTATGCCATATCTAACAATGAGACATGTGCTAGCTAGCAAGTGGCTTTTTAAGAACACTTTCAGATTTGCCCTTTGAAGTGGATGCAGCTTAGTTTTGCCAACATATAAGCCCTAGAGGGCTGGCCATGTCCAGCTGCAGTTTCATTAAGCATGTTTGACACCTGGTAGTAAGCCTATTTCCAGAGGACTATATTACTATATTACTTTATTTACTTTTATATAGTCCTATATTACTGTAGGATTATATTACTTTTGAATGCTAAATGCTCAGTCAGTGAAGTTGTGAAATGTACAAAATAACTGAAAATATCCATCCAGATGACCATGTCAGAGCATTTCTGTGATTTTCTATGACACATTACTGTGTTTTTTTCTCCCTCCTCAGTGCCTGCTGCTAGCATGACCAGGCTGGCGCGCTCCCGCACGGCCTCCGGCTCCAGCATCACCTCCTGCGACGGGAGCCGCAGCCGCTCTCACACCCACGAGGGCAACCGCAGCCGCGCCCACACCACCGAGGACCAGCGGGGCCGCTCCCACACCGACGTCTCCATGGAGAGCAGCCCCGTCGTCATGGACCGGGCCATGCCCAAGGCTAGCGAGGTGTCCTGCTAGAGCCCCGCCCCCGCCCCGCCTCACCCCTGCCCGCTGGCTCTCCCTGCCTGTCAACCTGCTGCTGATACTGAACCCAGGACTCGATGCTGCAGCTGCACTGTCTGAATATCCCCCCGCTCCTCGCCTCCCAGTGCACTGGAAAGATCAGGAGGACAGTCTTGTTTATCTGTTACTCCTTTTTATATGCCAAAGAGTTTTGCGAGGACGTCCCTGCTCACAACACAAAGTTGACATTTTTTTAACAGTACAAAAAATGCTACTAAAATCTGTTATTCCTCCACTGATTGATCAATCCTGGGGTAAATGGATTTGTTCTTATCAGGGGCAGCATGGTGCAGGCAGCTTCCAGAGAGCAAAGAGTGGAGAGATGCACCTTCCTGTTACAGCTTCTTTCTGGCGGTAAACAGGATGGACTTGTTTCTCTGCCTTTGTTATTGTTTGTGCTTGTTTCAGCGTTCACTTCTGGCATTCCTCGGCTTTCTCAAGTTCTGAAAAAGCTCACCGTTTTCGAATGTTTATCCTGACAGTCTGTGACCTTGAGGTGTACAATTTGAATGTACATTGGGAGCAACCTGGTGGATTTTAAGTGTGTTGAGAGAATAGGTTCAGAATAAGGGCAACTTCTCTTTATCAGGACTGACGAAATTTTTAGATTTTTATCGTTCTAAGTATGAAAATATTATGAGCTTTAGGGTGCTGTTTGTTTTGGCTAGAATTTTAATAAAGATGTTTTTAGATCAGTATATTATCCTTTATACACCTGATTTACCCAAAGTTACTTTCACCTTGTAAAGCTAATTGTCTATCAAAAGTACAAACACAGAAATAGCACATTAACTTCTTTTGCAGTTGTGTTCTAACTGCAAACTTACATATAAGAAACACAAACAATACTAATGACAATATTTATTCAGGCAGTATTAATGTTCTGGTTTTTGTAAATTCTGTTTTTTATGCTAGCAACTACTGCAGAACAAGAAGTGCCATTGATACATGAATTTGCATTTAATGTTGTGCAGTTTCAAGAGAGCAATGCTACACCAGTGATCATATGCAAATTAAGGTGTAGTCTGAATACTAATCCATTGGCTGATTCCTCTAATACTTGCACTACAGGAAAATTGCTCTGTAAAGTTACAAAATTACCTGCTGTATAGGTGATATTTTATTAATAACTATAAATAGTTTGTATTTATTGAAAAAAAAATAAAAGTTGAACTCTTATAAGGTTTAATGTGAGTGAGCTTTTAATTTTTTCTGCTTGATGCTTTAACTTTACTCTCACTATGTTGCATCTGCGAGACTCCCTGGGTGAGTTCCTTCAGTGAAGCAAGACAAAAACCAACATGAAGCACAATATTATTCAGTATAAACAGTATGGCTCTTCATCCTCTTTATGTGACAAATTTAAGCAGGCATTATGTTTTCATTTTTCACTCTTTCAAAGCAATTTTACTTAAATGTTTCTGATTATAAAACATGAGTCTATATAGGAATACAAAAAATGTAGACTTCCTAAATGTTGTTCAGAGTTAGGGTTAAAGTGCCATTGCAGACAGACCGAATATCTCCCCCTAGTGTTTGATTCTCTCATTTCACCTGGTCCATGTTCAACCTCCCCAAAATGCAATGTGCAGGCTTCGTAAAATTGCGCCGGGAAAGAAAAGAATTGTATCACTTTTTTCAGATTACATAAACAGACCATGCAGTATGAATAGTAGCATAAAATGTATAAAATGGTGGTAGTAATACATGTCCATTCTTAATTTGTTCCAAAATCTTTTCGATATGTCTGCCACCTTATATTGAAGCGCTTACCTAATGCTTCTCTTAAAATGAAATTCTATGATGTTGAAACTGAATTAGTTTTAGTACTGCTGTAGACTCCATACATACATTTCGACTCATACAAAAAGCGTTTCCAGTTTTACTTGGTAACTTGGGAAAAGAATAAATATAAGAATTGCAGCTGGAACAGGAGCCTGAAATTAAATGCACACAAGTCTGAGCAAAAATATTTTTTATTATTTTGTTCTGTCACATTGTTTTTTCTTTTTACAATGACTCTTGAGAGTCAACTAGTAGCGCACGTCTAAATGGAAACACGACTAATGTATCAATCAAAGCAACCTTCTGATCAGAATAATCCAGACAAAACTTAAACAAAACAATAATGATACCTGGGATCCTAACTGTGTGAATGTTGGCCATTGCTGGTCTTGGACCTATTGTTCCATCTTCAGCCTCTCTCCCCAGTGAGTATAACCAATATACTCACACTCAAGAGTGCTAAAGAATCTTTCCTTGCCCCTGTGCTTCTGGGTGCCTGTCTAGGGATGCTGAAGGTTTACTCCAAGCATCTCTAATTTCCACCTAATTGGTATACATCAAACAGCCTTTTTGCCCTATTTGTTTATTTCATTAATCGAAACTTGTAATTATGTTGCAATTAGTTATCATAATTTTAATTATTTTGTTTTCTTTATTGATGTTATTTCTTGAAGTTCCGCTCTTTTATTTGAACATTCTCTACTGTGCTGTTGTGCTAGAACAGTCTAATTGTAACGTAAAGGGATTTTTTGGATCCAATATTCATGTTTATCTATTTTAAAATTGTCCCATTGTTTAATTTTTTACAACATACAGTATATTTAGATGTTTTTCCAATAGGAAAAATAATATGTAACAGACACACATACCTTTAAAAAAATAGGAGACCACACAAAAATATATCAAAGAAATGACTGAATGAAATGAACATTTGAAATAACTGATGAAAATTTCCATTACCAAATCATGGCTTGCAAGCAAAAAAATGTATAGTGCAAGCAAAAATAAAATAATTGATCACTGTGGTCACATTGAACATTGGGTCAGCTTAACGTACTGAGGAAGATGCAGATGTCAGTTGACAATCTCGGGGTAATCGTAATAGCGCTCCAGGTCGGCAAAGATGTCATTGGGGTTGCGGCAGCTGAGGTTGCAGAAGCAGGCGTTGATCCACATCACCTGCCAGGAGAGCACATCCCCGTTGGGGCACTGGAAGTCCACCTGGACCGTCCGGGACTTGTAGGGGATGCAGCAGCGCTCGTCGGTGCAGACGCCGCAGTACTTGGGGCGGTACGGCCTCTTGCTGACGCAGCCCGAGATGGTGAGGTTCTGGGTCTGCTCCTCCCTGTAAATGTTCAGACACTTCTTTCCTGGCTGTGAAACACACAGAGAAAACAAAGAGAGGTGGTGGTGGAGGGGTCAAATATAACCCGATATTACACCAAATACAAGTGTTCTTATAGTTAAAAGAGTTGTATAGTGGCATGATAAGGGCTACATTTAAGGTTACGACTAGAAATAACATCAGGTTTGGGGTAAATATATTTGGCACAAAAACAAAGTAGGCTTCAACTATATCTATATGTGTGGGATTCAAACTCCCTAGGCACTACGCTACACAATACAAACACTTCAAGCGCAGTATGAGAGCTGCTCACCTTGATGTGCTTGGTGATGTCGACGTCGCAGGGGCGCAGAACACACAGACGCGTCTCCTTCACCATCTCGCACTGGTCGTTGTCGTTGGAGATGCGCGTGGACAGCCCGCGGCCGCAGGTCTTGGAGCAGGGGCTCCAGGGTGTGGTCTGGGTCACGCAGTTCTTGTGCCAGACTTCATTGTCACTTGGGTACACTTGGGTACACAACACAGGGAGAGCCACAGTGAGGATGTGGTGTGGAATACTCGGGAGGACACAGCTGACCAGAACACCAGACAATCCAGAAGCTTTTTGACAGTGGTGGACCATCATGACCTTTGGAGTGTTCTCTGAAGGCCTACAAGACTTTTTTAGACTTTTCAACAGTTTTTTTTTTTTAATTAAAAAACTTGCATGACAATTTATAGGAATCCTGCTGATATAGTGCTTCTAAGAGCTCCTCTATCATTACCAGCTGGGTCTGACCATATAATCATTCCTAACTTAAATTGCTGGATAAATCCCTCTCTCAACCTCAGTTACATTTACATCTACATTTATTCATTTGACAGAAGCTTTTATCCAAAGTGACTTACAAGTGAGGCAGAGTACAACACAAGCAAATAACCATAAGGAGTCGACAATATTAGAAGTGCAGCATGACCGAGTTTCAATAATTGGACAGACAAGGTACAATATACAAGTTGATGTGTAGTGAGCATTTGTGCATACAGCTTGAGCACAGTGAGCGTGCAGTGAGTCATCCCTCCAATGTAAAGTGTTTTGAAATCCATGGAAAGCTCTATATGCAACGCAATTCATCATTATTTTTTCATATCAATCACAAATAATCAATTATCCATCCATGAGGTGCTGAAGAAGTTAACCTTTATTCCATTACATTTACCCTTAGATGTGATAACTGCATTTACCTTTTGATGTGATAACTGAAATCAGTTACACCCTGTGAAGTGATGTATAAGCTGTGACCCCCAGCTTTTTAGGCTGGAAACAGTGAGATGCTCCCGTACCTTCCACAGCGTGCCTGGGAGCGGTCTTGCGTACTTTCTTGGGCTCGTCGCAGATCCACTGCTCGCAGCAGCGGCCCCGCAGCTTGACCCGCCTGGGCGACGGGCACCACACCCGGGGCGGCTGGGAGTCGGTGCACAGCGCCACGCAGCCGATGGCGCCGTTCACGCACAGGCAGCGGTACTTGCAGCTGGGCTGGAAGCTCTGCCCGTTCCGATAGATCACGCCGTCATGCTCGCAGCCTGTGCCCACCAGATCTGCACAGCCACAAACACAGCTGAGCGTCTGCTAGCCCAGCTCCAATTGCACATTGACAAACAGGAAGACAGAGACAGATGGACAAACATACAGATGGAAAAAAGCTCAACAGAAAAATACAGACGGACAAAGGACAGACAGAGTTGGAGAGATGGATGGCCAGACAAATTTACAGAGAGAGGAGACAGACAGGCAGACACAGACAAACAGACAGACAAAACAGATGCACAGAGAGAAAAAGAAAGGGAGACAGATGGTCAGACAGAGAGCAAGGCAGACAGATGGACAAATCTGTAGCATCAACCAAACCAGGGTTTCACTTTCAGAGGGGACAAGAGAAACATTCCTGAACAAATCGGAATTGTTAGTGGATTGAACAATAATTCCAAACAAATTGGCACCTGTGCAAATCAGTGATAAAATGACAACAGAGAAGCTTAGTAAACAGTGAGTGAAAACAAAAAGAAGTGTGATGGATGTGTCACATTTCACATCCTACCACAGTCTGAATTTGTTGTGGTGAGTGATGGATTTCATCAAAAGTAAGAATACAGCAATTTTCCCCCAAAGTCATATGAGGCCACTTACATGCACACACTCCTTTCTCGTACCTCGGCTTGTCCGCGCTGTAGTCGCAGTACAGGCCTTTGTGGTGGTCGCACACGTCCGCCTCGTTGCACGTCTCACCCACCTGCTTGGCGCAGGTCCTGCAGCAGTCGCAGCCATCCATCAGCAGGCTGACCCCTGGCGGACACTGGGGGGCGCTCTTGGGGCACTTGCAGGGCCACTTGCAGTACTGCGTGCGGTTATATGGCTCCGCGGTGATGGGAGTGAGTGGCATGGCGGTGGAATTCTGGGAAGTAGCCTGCAAGACAGGAAGAGCAGCTTTTTCAGTAGATGGTTTGCTGGTGTAGGGTCTCACGTGGCTAACTGGGAAGACATGAAAGATGTATCCCTCTTGACACTAGGTGGCCCCCTCTCTTCCAAAGCCTACAAAGGAGGGAAGTGACACCAGAATTCACACAAAGAAAGTGAAGTACTACTACACAGACACTGGAGGTTTTCACACAAAAACCATACAAATGTTTGTGGAGACTTAGAGGAACATTCTACAATTTGTAAAGAGTTGTGGGGGAGTGGAGATAGTATTAATTATTTATTTCAACTGGAAACTGAAAATTTGCATAGTTTAGGCTATCCATAATACAGTATCATTTTCTCCATATTCAAATAAATACTGTTTGTCTACTTCAGAAAATAAATTGTAGGGGTTTAGCCACCCATTCTTCCGTTCTTGTGTGTATGTGTGTGCAGGTGAGGTTAAGCCTGTGGTAGCAGTGGTGTAATAATCTTCTCACAAGTATAAGGGCCTGAGAACTCCACTAAAATCTAATTTCAGGTGAAGAAGAAACACCAGAAAAAAAACCGAGAGAACATACAGATTTTCTGCGACCCTTTGAAGAACCTTCACCAGCATGTATCCAGCCAGAGCCAGTTTGCTGTGTGACTGATCCTGGACTCAAGCCCTGGAGAAGGCTCTAAATTACAAAACCTTGTGATCATGAAACATAATCTGGTATCTAAAATCCAAGACCTTGCTCATGAGCCACGACATGAGCCACGACAACATGGTTGCATGCAGGAAAAGACATCATTGTGGTCATATGTACATGATGAGATATTACATCATTACAATAATTTGCACTGCATGACAGTTATTCATCCCTATGGTATTCATGGTAAAGTTTTGGTTGAAAAATACAGACAGTCAAGGTAAAAAAGAAACAAAATAATTTCTTAAAAACCCTTACTGTATGGGTCCTCTCAGTGGAGTCTACTGAGGAGTGGGATATGAGGAATACCATAGTTTCTTTATGAGGCATCTTCACTGTGGGTACCATAGCTAATAATACCTTTTCAACCAATCAAAACCTTTCATGTGCTTCTGAGGGGAGGAGGGAAACTAAAGTACAACCGGAAAGAACGAAAGTACAGCATGACCATGGACGGATGCGCTGAGAGCAGGAATCAGTCCCTGGGCCCTGGCTGCAATGTAATGACAACAGCAGGGCAAACCCACAACCGAGGCCTCTTGGAACATTCTGTTCTGCATTCCAGAGCGGACAGAAGCCTTGTGTGTTCTGCCGCAGAGTGGCGGTGGCGTGTGCTTGTGCTGAGGCGACACACACTCGCCCCTCTCAAGGACCCATCGTTCTGTCTGCTCCGGAGTGTTTACCCCCACAGCCTCTGTAACACTGCTGGAGTTCCCATGACCTGAAAAGCTGGGTTCAGGAATTTCAGTGTATCCATCCTGCTTATCAGTGTTTAGTCTTCTCAGAAATCCAAACACTTTCACTTCTTCATTTACTTCAAGCTTGTCTTCTCTCCTTGTAAGCTATAATCTCTTACAAAGTTAATAATTTTGACTATGACTAGTCTACATGGTGACAAGAATTTTCTGTTTGGTCTAGAGATGCCCAAAGACAGACTTGAGTCTTGTGAAGTTTTCTTATGGCTACAGAAACAACAACAATCAAGGGATTGCTGATATTTCTTGTTACAAACATTAGAACTAAAAGGCTGGTCAGCGGGAAGATGGCAAGCCTCAAAAAACATACACAGACCCTTAGAGACCATGTAGAACCATAAATATTGGTACTGGTGATGTGTTTGGTGGCAACTATCTCAGAATGAACTTGCAAAGATTTCAGCAGAAGTGGAGGCCTGGAAAAAATAAATGGCCATATTCTTTGAGACAAATGGATATTCAACTGTTGAAGTAAAAAAAATATATACTTTTAATGAGGAAAATTGGGCAAATGAGTACAAATCTTTTTTTTTTTAAGTTTCCATCTTTCTACAACCCATGTGCTCCCGTAAAACATCTATCATCTCAGCTGAGAAACTCTGAAATGAACAAACCCAATGAGTTTGGGTACTTCATTCACCTACACGTCAATCAGTCCTTTTCATATAGTCAACAACATGCTGAATTAAGACAGTACCTCATTGAACCACACGAGGTCAGCAGAACAAAACAGACCATTACGTAGATTGGAGAAATGACTGCAACCGATCTCCTGAAGTAATCCTGACCATCCAGTATGGCGTTTCTAATACGATTTTGAAATTCATGAACGAGCTTCATTAATAACTCAGCTTTCATCCATGTCTGAAGTTGACATTAATGTCACTTTCCAACAGACCTGCGGTGAAAGGTAAAATAAGGGAGCTATCTTCCTCACAGCTTCACATCTAGGAACAACTGTGCTCTAAAACTGCTCTCTACGTGCAAAAAGACCAAGCAATCAAAAGTATCAGGCAATTCGCCTGCTCAGTCAGCATGCAGTAGGTGCCTCTCATTCGAAGAAAATGAAGTACAAGTGGGTAATAAACATTTCTAACATTAGCGATGTCAGCAAGACCTTTCTTAATATCTGGATGTGTATTTAATCATAATCATGCTCATCAAAGCATTGTCACCCCCAACCCCCAACATACACACACAGGGCATCATCCAAACTTAATAATCACCTAGTGAGTACTTACATGACTAACTCCCTCCAAACTCCCGTTTCCAGACGGCCACCACAGGCATCATTCTAACCAAGATTTCAGCTGCCATTTGTATCAAAAGACAGTTATGATATAAAGGTGTGTTTGTATTTCCGGAATGGATCCGGAGCTCAGAATCAGGCTTATACGAGCATGTATGTAGGTCCAATGAACATTTGTAACAGCAAATGTAATTATAGCTACTGTCATCATGAAATGTCAATCAGGGACATATTTATGCTACAAAAATTGTAACGCTTTCGATAAGAGAGCGAGAACTGACACCGTTATCTCTCCATCACCGCTATTTTTCTACCAATCAACTACAAGAAAGTAATATGTGAAATCACTCGATAATTAAGATTAATTCATTTGTGTCTGTTTCAAATATCCAAGACCCTGATAAAAAGTTGCAATTTACTGCCATACCCAGTTACCTGCAGCAAGAAATGCATATCAAGAGCAATTCTGAGAGAATATTTTACTACAAGTACTTTAGTACTGTAGTAATGTCAAATTCACTTCAAAGTCCAACCAATACATTGGTATCTATGCTTTCTGAAACATTGAATGTTCTCTAATTTGTCATTCAAAGTTATTGCCATAAGCAGAGTGAGTGTCGTCCTCAGTCTCACCCGGTTAAGCCTTCTACTTATGGAGTTTGAACGATTTTCCATGCTTTAACACTTTGAGCCGCACTGGGAGTGACAGGTCATTTGTTTATAAGATACACAGCATTGAAGCTAAACCAAGTACCTGGAGTCACTGGCAGCTTAAAAAGGTTACTCTAGATCTAGAGGTGATGGTCTATGATCTGAAAGAACTGATTAATATAAACTGTCTCAACACATGGCCGTTAGTTTCATTTTCTTGTAGACGTATCAGAACATTTGCTCTGTTGCTTTGCCCTGCTTTCGATTGTTACATTTTACTGTGGACTGGTGGTGCCTTTTTCGATTAGGCGATAATAAAAGTAGTGAACATTATCTTCGGCTGTTCCAGACCAAATATATGCATATTTCATCTTTGCATTTCACTTAAATGTTTGCCATAAATCTATGTACATCCTTAAGGCCACTGACGATTGCATACAGTGAAACATCTTGGAATGGTAGAAGAATATATCCCCAGATTTCACGAAGCAGAACTTCCTCACTTCCACCTAGACAGCGTCACAAAATTTTTCGATGTACGCGGCATCAAGACAGTACAAACCAACACACAATCAACATTTTAATGTCAACTGTAACATTTCGTTCCCATAAATAATCATGTCCACTCTGTCCAATACAAATTAGTCTTGCACGGGATATGCTACGTCTTAGGATCAGTTATTTGCATCGTAAATCGCCATGAGATGGCGAAGTTTAAGTGCCACTATTCGATTTAATGGTATTACTGTGCAGATTTACTGAATTCATTTTTATTTGATCTAATCGATCTAGTAGCGCTCTACCGCTACTCCCGACTCAAACCCGAGCGCGCGCGCGTGCGCACGCACATGCACGCTGAATGAAAGCGCACATTCCAGAGATGCGCAATCCACTAAATACCTGCTGAGCCCGGGTGTGGATCATCACATTAGATTTGTTATATAATTACAAACTCATTCACCATTATCTGTTGTCGCTACAGCGCTCACTCAGACACGCGCGATCATCCTTGTTTAAATCGTTTTTATAACCGTTAGTCGAAACACGTGCGCAGAAACAGATAAAACGAAAGACGGACGAATAAACAGAAGGCAAAAAGGTAACACAATACCATTCACTCACCTGATGAATGCTGGCGGCTATTAGAATCCACAAAACAAGCCACCTCATTACTACATCCCAGTATTAAATTCATTGACCCGAGAACTAGATCCTTGCGAAAACAAAACTTGACGCTTTTCCCCCGGAGCTTAACGCATTCTGGAACTGACACTTCCTCGGAAAGACCCTTTGGACTTTGTTATTAAAGACACTCCTTACGTCAAACTTTGGGGACGAACCCCGCGGTTTTGCCTCAGTAATTTTCTTCCCTGCCCTTTTCACATCCCACCTCCGCGCCGCACAGTGAAAACAGCTCCTTAAAGGGAAAGTGATTGCGGCAGCCGGCCACGGTATAATGGGACACAACACCGAAAGCACGCGGATGAGGCCATTTTAAAAATACATCTCACTAACTTGCCCTTTTGGGGGAGGGCGTTACTTATACACTCCATTCATAACTTTAAAAATAATTCCATTTTATTTTAGTAATGGGTTGATAACATTTAACGAACATGTATGCATAAACATTTTTAATTCATTCACAGTTTTAATAGGAATTCACTTTACCGCTGTAAATTGTGTATTCTTCAAAGTTCTGGGAAAGATACCAGAAGGACTTGGGCATGTTATTTATATAAAGCAGCATCATAAGCCACACAACTCAACAGTGCTTTGATATTTTTGTGTGTACATCTCACTCTCCCTCCAGTGACATGTTATATCAGTAACCCTTTCATAATAGTTTTTAGAAATATCATAGACCAGTGAGTGTCCACCCTGACATTAGATCGTTGTGGATTCAGTACCAAATTTAGCTACTACCAGACTTTAAAATGCCACCCACTGCTTCTCTGCTTTGAAGTATTGAAGATATCCATTGGTGTAATGGTCTGGCAACTGCGTTCGTCCCACAGAAGTCACGGTAAATTGCAACCTTGAGCCACTCATAATTAAAGATACGTTATCTGGCTGCATTCTGTTTGCTAAGAGGTGGTAATACTTTTCATGTGTGAGTCCATGCAAGACGTCACATTCTGGCAATCCTGAGGTCAACAAAGTGCAATTCGTTGTCTGAGCAAAAGGGAGAGGATGGTGCTGTGAGCAGTATGGATGTGGGAAATTGCGACACTGATGACCCCGGGGTGGGGTGCAGATGTAAAGATTCAGTGCTGAGAACCAGGGATGTAATGTGAAATGTAGCAATGGACAACTTACTATGTTCATATTACATAAATTTTACACAGAGATAAAAGGAAATAAAAATAAATAAAGAAAAGAGATAGGAAGTGAAAAAATCCACCTTCAAATGCGGGAGATTATTGGGTCTGAGCTTGACCTTAGTTGGCGTCTACCAGTGCAAAGGACTTAAGGTGTTTGTGATCTGTATCTGATTAAAAATCTTCAACACTAAACACTCAGGCTGATTTGACTCTCACATAAAAAAGACTTTGCAGGAGGATCACAGTACATAGCTGCACAAGATCTGACAGTGCTGGAAATGCTTTTTGTTTCCATTTTAATGATCCCCAGCTCCCTGCTGTAATAAATTATAAATTCTCTGGGCCAAGTAAAAATTTTGCAAGGGTTTTATTTTTTGTTTTTTTGGGGGGGAGGGGGTATCAAAAGGACCCTTTAATAATAAAAACCTTGCTAAACTCCAGTACATGCCTGCCACCGAGGGGGTAAGAGCTCTTGTCACTTTGGAGATTGACCCTGAAGCCTGCAGTACATATGTTTATGGCATTAAGCATATGGACACAACTTTCTTTTGTCCCCCTAGATCACCAGCAGCAAATTCCCAGACCTGTTAGCAGTACATTTCTGACCAGTTGGACATGCTGTTCTGCAATCTGCAGACAGCAACAGATTCATCATCCAGCACAAACAATGTGTTTAATTCCATTTAAATGCCTCTCTCAGACAAGTCACATTTTCATTAAGTCTAGCTTGTGTGCTTGTATGTTTTCCCAATGTATTTATTTACATGTTAGGATCTAATCTTGATTTAATTGTTTGAATTATGTTCATAAGCACTGTCATCTCAGATAAACTGTGAGTTCTAATGCTGTCCTTTTATTTTTTCTGCATATACAAACGGCTTCATTTATTAGAGTATTCTCTGCAGAATCTTGAATGTACTAAATACTTTTTTAAAGTAGGCAGATGCTAGATAAGGTGGGAAAGAGGAGTGTCCATATTTGTGATGTTTTTTTTTTAAAGATGGATGATTTGCTCAGAGGTTTCTAGATGTATATATTCTCTCTGAGCATTACACTGAACACTGTATAGAGGATGATGAGATGACTTTTTTGGTTTCATGTCTGTACTGAAGAACTCCATTGGATGGTGAAGCTAGAGTAGTCCAGCAATTATCATCTTTATGTAATGCTGGTCACCGTGGCACAAAGAATCTAAGGGAAACATCTGGAAACTTTTGCATTGGAGTGCCCTGCAATAAGACTCTGAAATGTAATGAACTGGGAGGCGCTCATATAGAATCAAGGTTTTAATGATAGCACAGCACACTTGAAGAGAAGTGATATGTCAGACATGTATCTCTCTGAGTGAAGCCAAGTATCAGCTGATCATGCTGATAACCAATCCCTGGGGCCTCAGCTTCTCTCCTGCATTGAGAAAAACATTACAGGGCCATCTCACACATTTGCTCTTGCCATGTGCTTCTCTTACTCCCTTACCTCTTCCTGATACATAAACCAAAGTAGTAGGTGGAGAAGGTGGTGCTCTCATGTGGTATCAGTGAGTCACTGAACCAATCATGGCGCCTTGCCATGGAGAGCAAAGTCTTTTGAATTGTGCACAGGAGTCAGTGACTGAAAGCATATGGTAGCGCCAACCATTACAGGGTTTAGGAAATCTCACTGTCCCATCACTATTTTCTGGCCTTACCAAAGAGGGGATGCTGCTACCATAACCCCTTGCCCTCAGCTGCCTTTGGGCAGATCAGCAAGATATTGGTGCATTTTCCCAGGGCAGGACTATCTATGATGACCCAATTGAATATCAATATACGTGTCATTTCTAATTGCTTATACCTACATGATTATGCTGCCTGTGCTTGCTGTGGCTATAATACCTTTGCTGCCAGATGAAAAATTCAGAATATGTAAGAGCTGTCATGACTGAATATAATATGACCCCTCTCAGAATCGAAATGAAAAATCATGTGGATCAGATTCTCTGGTGGTAGGCTCATTGGGACACCACAGGGTTCGGAACTTTGGGTATTATTTCTTTCTAAAATGAGTACATGGAAACAGGCATGTGGAACTCCAATACGGATGGTTCTTGGAAAGATGCTGTGCCACTCACATGGAAAGTTATGCTTTCCATGGATTGCTTGGTGTGTCACTTTTCATAATGCATAATTGTTTCTTTGAGAGTTCTTTAAATTCAGGACTTACTTTACTTGAAAGGGTTAAACCTAGCATAAAGTGAACATATCAAAGTAATCAGTGATTGATAATCAGTGATTGTAATGAGTTTCCAGTGACTTGTGGGATAAAAGATTTCATTAGGTTTTCACAAATTATGAGTTGAACTATTTTAGATCGAAGTCCTTTTGTTAATCTTTCAAATATTGTCTTGATTTATAAGTGAAATTATTAAAATATTGATATATCTAAATATACACTTCAAATTAAATGAGATCATGAGACCATCCAGAGACCTGTTCAAATCATGGGTGTAGAAAATAAATAAAAATGAAGAAAAATCAGTATGAAAGTTCAGAGTTCATAGAAAGTTTTCACTTCATAATAACTAGCTGTAACAGCTTAGTGTTTTATGCATTTTGACAGAAAAAATTTGGGCACAACCGAACAGTACAAAAGAAATATGTGATATTAATCTCAAAGACTAAATTAATGGATTCACCCTTTCCCCTTCAAAGTACACATCTTACTGAGTTGACATTTACTTTCAGACAAACAATAAATTCACTCATTCATGCCACAAATATTCTTGAAATGCTATTTATTGTTCAATTTGCATGGAAACCGTGGGGACAAAAAACTGTGATTAGCTTTTACCGGTAAAGATTAGTCAGCATCACTGGAAACTGATAATCTGCCTTAGGTGATCTGAGGGGTGTGCTCCATTTTGAAAGGAGGGGTAATCAAGAATGCAGAGTGTTTTAATTGTAAGCGTCCTTTTCAGACTTTGGTTTGCTCTGTGTCACAGAAGTACGGAAAATACTGATTAATTTTGCTTCTTGCGTGGGGGCTGCAAAACTGGCTGGTTCCTCCTCTGAAATCCCAGGTGAGAGTTTGGCTAGGAAAAAAAATAGAATAAAATCAAATAATTAACATTTTGGCATTGTCTTGTGAAAGGCTACACTTTCAAAGAGAGACTGAATACAAAGCTTGAATGTTTTACCACCACTATCATGATTTACACATTTATATTTATTCAGCTTTGCCTAGGTTTTGAATCAAGGCAATAAACATGTGGCACGATAATGATCTGCATATCTACAAATAAAGAAAGTTCGCAACATAATTAAAGCCTGCATACTTTCATTCTTATCTGTTTTTTTTTTTGCTTTTAAGAAATTTGGCACAGAGAATGAAAAACTGTACTAAATAAGAGGTTTGCCAAAACCTTGGGTAAATCGCAGATAAAGTCCTATTCAGCTTTCATTTAACTGAGCACTGGCTACATTCCTTAGGTCCTGGTCAAATTAAGAGCAGCAGCTCCCTCAGGTCGCTCATACACTCGTCTACAGACTCCGACATACCTGTGGAGGCGGTCAGTGCCGGGACGTAGTCAGACCAGAAGGAGCACTCTGCCCTCCTTAGGCCCTTGCGGTTGCTCAGGGCCTTGTCCAGCTCCTTGTAGTTGTCCCCTGCTGGCTGGGGCAGGAAGCGAGGCCAGGGGGGCAGTGTCTCGCTGAAAGATGCTTGGGAGAAGGAGTGTGGGTGGTTTGGGTTCCTGCAGAATGAATGCACATATGTAAAGGAGAGGTATAAAAAACAACAAGAACAGGCACTGTGCAAAGGTGATGACTGTTTTTGATGGATACCCTTATTAGTACTGATGGGATAGTATAGCTTCATAAATCTTAGAATGAGTATTTATCATGTGTCGTCAGTATTGAACCTATCACAGTGTTGTGCTGTTGAGAGCACCTGCATTCTTGGGCAAGAGGCTAAAACCAAAGTCACTTCAGTAAAGTATCAAGGTGCGAAAATGGATAATACATAACAATGTAAGTCTCCCTGGATAAGAATGTATGCCACGCAACTACATAATGTATATGACATCATGCTCAAATATCTTTAGAGTTATTAGATTAGAGTATATCTTACCCAGACTTAATGAAGTTGGCCACATAGGCCATCATCTGTAGGCTGAGGTTTCTCTCTTTGCTGGTGAAGAGACTGTATGTCCCAGAGTGGTGAGGGAGTCCAAATACAAACTGGATGTCCAGGGGCACAGACAGATCAGCACTGAGGATACAGGACATACACAGGAGAACAGGCTTTATGCAATCACCTGACAGAGGGGCATAGGGAAAGACATGGTAACAACTTGGAGTATATAAGAGTATGTGAAGATATAATTCCATACTGATGTATTATACGATTTGGTCTATATTTTGCTCTCAACTATAAGACATTGTGCTTCCGAGTGAGGCGGAGCCTGTTTGGTACAAACGTTTCTAAAAGTATTAACAGCAAATTTCAGCTGTTTTTAGCCCAGTTGCCCTAAACCACCTGAAATAAAAACTGACAGCCTTCATGTCTGAGTGTGAATGTAGTTATTTACCAATAATGTCCCACTGAATGCACTAATGGGTTACATGTCTTCTGTGTCCTTAACCTTATTTTTAATGTCCTACTTTATGACCTCTGTAAAAAATATCCTTTTGAAAGGACAAAAAAGTAGTATCATGTGATTTCTTAAAGTCGATCTGGTTACTATTAAGGGACTAATGAGAAATTTTCCTTTCTTTACAAATTATACAATATCAATAACTGGGACAAAGATTTAAACTAATATGCATTGACAGTCAATACATAAATTTATATTTATTTACTGTACATTCATTCTGTGATTTTTGCGAATGATTCAGGTTTCATCTGATGTCACAACTGAGATTAGGTTCTTTTCCTAGAACTAATTTCCCTGAGATTCAAAGCTCCTGTCCCTTCAGTGCATATTTTGTCATCTTTGAGAAATCAAAGTCATAGAACCGGCAGGATCCGGATACCTCAAGTTATAGCTGACTAAACCTTCACACACAGCCATATCAAACACAGGAACTGTGGGTCCCCTGGGAGCCAAGTGCTAACTTTCACACCTGTTCCTTTTACACAATGTTTCCCCCATGGGGTTTCAACGGGGACATTTTTCTCTGCGTCTGACAGAGACCTAAAGCGTCATTTAAAATGAATAAACAGCCCAAGTCCACAGCCAGTGAGAGCCCTGTCAGTCTTACAGTCACACACAGTGCCACCTTCCTGGCACTAGCGAGCAGCAGGAATGACAAGCAGAATTCCAGAGCTAAAGACGGGCACAGGTATCTGAGGAATTTCAGAGAAAGCCAGGTATTCACCAATTTTGCCCTTGATTACGTGTCTTTGTAACAGCCCACAATACAGTTTCTGCACTATGAAACCTGAGGACCCTCAATAAGAGATACGTGGGGAAGACTGCCAGTGATTGTTTTGTGTCCTAAGACTAGCTCTGCGGCTCCGGCGGTATGTATTGACTAGATGACAGTCTGGGTCTGGTCAGTTCAGAGTCCCACAGATTCTGACAGACTCCCTTCACCAGCCCTTTGTCATTTTTGGGAAATGAGGCAGCATGTCAAACCAAAATTCCTGAACAAATGGAATGTATTCTAAAAAGCGTTACAGTTTCTGTAGCAGCCTTGATAAAGTCTAAAGAGATAACAGGGTGAGGGGAGGTGCTGGCTCTGACAGTCTCTGAGTGGGAGGAGCTTCCTCTTCACTTCCTGTTTCACCATGCTGTGGAACACTCTCTGCATGTTAGCCTCTCCCTGGGCCACCGGTGTGACCTGTTTAAGAGCCCCTGCCTCACCTGGTCTGGGTTGATTCCTCTGGCAGGTGGTACATGAAGACTTTGGACTTCATTTGAGCTGCCCAGAACTGACCCATGCGGACTGCAGGACAGACGATGAAAAGATCTCTGAGAACGAGAGAAAACACATTTATCAAAAGGGATGTACAGTAGAGAGAAAATGTACAACAAATGCTTGTGATTAAAAGATTTGCAAAAAAACCTCTCATCTTTCATAATCCACTCAGCTGCAGTAAATGAATCACATACAAACCAAAGGCAGAGCATTGACAGCCCTGCTTCACCTACCATTCAATGAAAAAACAGTCACTTCAAAAGGCTGCACAGTTTTAACAAACTGTAAACTAAAAACAAACTATAAACTATATATATGTATTTAAATATTATTGAAATGTACATTTACTGCATGCACATCTGAAAACTAAATCATTACTGATGCAGTGCACTGACGATCAGTTAAAACTCCGAGCTGTGTGCATGTTTCTGTGTGTGTACATCCATACATGCCTGTGTGTGTTTACGTATGTGTGCATGTATACATGTGTTTCTGTGTACATGTCTGTCACACATGTGCATGTACATGAGCAATGCCTATGAGTGTGTGTGCATGCATATGTGTGGCTTTGTGCACGTGTCTGCATGGGGGCATGTGTGCATGTGTGTCATATGGCTATGAAGCCATCATCCACACATGCTGGTGAAGTTGGTTCCCTTGGATCGCAGAGCGTGATTAATGTGATGACATCACCCCCACTCCTGAGTAAGAGTTTCCACTGGGCTTGTGGGACTCTGTGCTGAGCTACAGCACTCTGGAATGATGTGCATTCGTGCAGCACCGCATCCCTGCAGCTCCGACTGACAGGATCCCTTCCCAGGCCAGACGCTACTGTCCCAGGACCTCCTCATACAGGAGCCCTAACCTGCTACACTGCAGAGAGGGAGGCTCAGACCAGCCATATGTTTTTTGCCATATATTATATCTACTCATGATGTGGAGCTGAATTGTACCCTGCGTCTGCATGCGATAAACCACAAATCAAAGGTGTCAACAGTGTCTCCAGTATCTCTTGGTTGAACTGAACAACAGTCTACAACAGCACCCTGCTGCCAAGGTCAATATTCAAGGCTGTCTGTAAATGTACCTCTTGTATAAATATACACTGTATTTATGGAATGCATTCACTTATTTATTGACCTTTATTTAACCATGCAGGCCAACCAAGAGCTCATTTCCTATTTACCTGGGGAAACAAGGGAGGTACAGAATGCATGGCACTAACTGCAGGGGGGGATGATTAACTGGCCAGATTCGGAAAGCCTTCACGGGATTTCACCAGGACACCAAGGCTAGCAGCAAGAAGCACCATGGGATCTTCACTAACCACAATTTCACTGAACCAAGGTTAGCCTTTCATTATTAATCACATTTTCCCCCACTTAAGAGACTGTTCATAAAAGCAGCCCTAAAAAAAAAAAAGCTCCGGGTTTATCATAACTCCCCTCTGGTCTTCGGCTCAGTCTGCAGGCTAACATCTGCAGGAATAAGGTAAATAGAAACAGAATGCAGTATAGCTATTGTTCCATGGTAAGAGGAAGGCTAAAATAGACTTTGCACACGTGCTGCAATAGAGCACACATCCTGTGTGTAGGATGTGTGTTCTATTGCAATGTGCACACAATGTCTATTTTAGCTGGTTGTAGTTTTATTCTGAATTTACAGGATGTTGCGGGCATGTTATCCATGTGACAGGTCTATTATCCGCTATATTCAACACCACTCATTTATGTGAGGGAAAATACTAGAGCCTCAATCACATGAGTGCCATGGAACAGCCACGTTGGAGTAAAACACATCAGTATCAACTAAGCATGGTCAAATTATGGTCACTTCCTCACTACAACAAATGATTTTCCCTGAAATATCTAAGCTATCTGCGTATATAAATGTCATTCTACATTATTTTACCAATGTTGCTTTGTTGTCTTCACAGGATATTTTTCACCACACAGATGCAAAACTGTGATATTGCACCCAAGCTTAAACTGTGAGCTTACATCTGCCATAAAAAGAAACTTAGCACAATATTGTGAAACAGTTAAGCTTGAACATAAGACATGGTAAAACTACATAAACAGACGACTGAAATGCAGGCCAGAAAAGGATTATTATGGAAGACAAAGCACTGCCAGAATATGAGTATATTAAACTTCATGAGCCATTTTCCAGACACAGTCGGTACCATATTTCAAGCGCATTTAATTAACAATTTCAAGCCAGACTGCTCTTTTCAAACACTACTAAGTAGTGACTGGGCTCTCAATTCCAGCTCAGACAAACTGATACACCTGAGGCAAACCATTCTGATAAGGAAGTGAGGGCTGTTCTCAGAAAAGCAACTAAAGGTTCATCTCACAATTACAATTTTTTAACATGTTTATCTCCCTGAGGCTTGAAAGTGGTTTGATGTTTCTTGGGTAGAAGTGAGTAAGCAACGATGGAAAGTCTAAACATAACCATGGAAAGTCTAAACATATCAAACACAAACCAGGCCAATGGCCCTTCCAAGGCTGGCTCATAAATGCTGGGCATGTCCAACACAATGCGTTCCCTGGGGTTTATTTTCACATTGAACCAGCTGAAGTAGCATTTAAACAGTCTTAATATTTTCAGTCACTATAACAATGCTGTGCACACAGATAATCTTAGGTCTGATCCAGTAGTGCTCAATGAATTGGAAACACTATTGAAACATTACAGATGAACATTCTAACCCAGTATTGCACTGGAAATATCAGGGATGAGAGAAACTTTCTTAAAGTTAGCAACCTCAACCTGATTTCCCTGCACCTACATTCCTTAAAACACTATCCATAGGCCACACTTAAACGTAAGGCAATGCTAAACCAAAGCCGATTTAAAATGGGGCTTTCCCGCACTCTAAATACACAGTACTCTTGAAACCGACATCATTGTGCTAAACCCACTGGACCCTACCCTGTGTTTATTTCTGT
Organism: Megalops atlanticus; assembly: GCA_019176425.1. Taxonomy (NCBI): domain Eukaryota; kingdom Metazoa; phylum Chordata; class Actinopteri; order Elopiformes; family Megalopidae; genus Megalops; species Megalops atlanticus. The sequence goes on along the minus strand of CM032884.1, from coordinate 20,119,243 downwards.
CTATACTAAGATGGCTGCTTCCTTTCTCTTGGCCACAAATGCAACACCCTCCCACAAGAGTGTCAGTATTTGACTAAAGAAGGGCTGTTTGAGCTGGAAACCTAAATTACAATGTGGTCAGCTGCCATTGCAATTCTACACTTCAGGAACTGACGGCAAGATCACACCTTTAAATATTGTGGATGGCCTAATGATATAAATCGGGAGCAATCTGACTGAGCCGCAGAGAGAGAGATTTTTCCTGCACACAGCACTGCTGATCTGCATTTCTCACCGCGTAGCATTCTCCAAGGCCCTTGAGAAGATGTTGTAGCCCGCTGGTGTGGGAGCGTGCTGCAAGGAGTAGAACCACGTCGCGGCCTCTTTCACAAACGCATTGGCGCTGTCACCTCCCAGGGAGTTGGACAGCGCTTCATAGAAGGCCGTTTTACCGTCTGCTCTCCCCTGCAGCTCCTCAAATCTCTGAGTCAAAGAAAGTGGAGGGGAAGACAGTGCAGCTCTGTGTCAGCCCAATGCGGTACACTTCAGGGTGTCTACGCTGCCTTTGAAAACTTGTCAAAGTCAACAAAAGTGCACATTTAAAGATTGCCTTCTCAAAGAGAAGAACAGGGTGACAGCACTGAGAAAATTCTGTTTGTGGATTAACTGTGGAAATGTGGGTAGGGTAATGTGAAAGGTAAGAGAATGGGGACATGTGAAAGGGTACTGGCCACCTGGGTGACAGGGTCATAATAATAAAATCACACTGAGTTTGGGAAGGCCTTGTAGTGGAATGGAGACAGGTTTTATATTTTTCCACAGATTCTTAAGAAAACACTCTCTGGTAGGCAGGGTGTCTAAAATACATTGTCCAACTGAAGTTAGTTCAAGAAGAGAGGATGAAAAGAGACAATGAAAAGAGATGGGAGGAGATGGAAGCAGACTTTCTGTATAAAGCTGTTGATTTAATGACAGACATTTACAGCATTGAATCCTATAGGTAACCCGGCATGGGCACTAAGTCCGCTATGCAGTCAACTGATTGATTACCACCTGTCTTGCTTTTAAAGGTAATGAAACTAATTCTGGTATCTTCACCTTGATGTTTTTGGCCCGGCTGATGAGCCCGTCCTCAGCTGAAGACCCCAGCATCAGGTCCACATCTTGGAAGCGTGCGGCCTTGAGGGTAAGGGATGGCTTTGCCTGCACAGTTATCCCATCGACCACTGGGGCCCAGGCTCGCAGAGGCCCACTAACAGCCAGCAGCTGCAACAATGTGAAAGATTCTCACACACAAGATCCACAGCGTGTCATACAGAGTGTCTCACATATTTCTGCTCACAGATACAGCTTTACTGCTGCAGAGCAGGAATCAGGATTACTGTTCCACTGCATTACCCTTAACCTTTTAACAGCTGTAAATCAAATCAAATTTGATACATGTTTTAATATGGACAGAGCAATATAAAGAACAAAAACTGCTTTAGATTAATAATAAGCAAAAGTTTGTATGAGGCCTTAGTGTTACAGTGTCGCTGAGTGTCTCATTGTATCTCACATACTAGACACAGAGTGTCTCAACATCTCAATATCCAAAAGTGTGTCTCTGATCATTTGTCTAGCAGATGGTTGCAATTTGATGATACATTATATACTGTATGTTTCTCTTGCTTCTATTCTCTTCTGTTGCTTCTGTTGCAGATTCTGTCTGATGTGAAAGTTGTGTATGTTAATTTTATTAAACATTCCCAGCAATGTGAATAGGTGAGGAAGAACTGGGCCTTAAGAGGTAACATTGGCAGTGGGGGGGGGGCATGCACTCCACCATGGTGACAGCCAGAGCTCTGCCCCACAGAGCTGAAAAGGCATACCTTGGTCTGGGCAGAGTTTAGGGTGGAGGCCGGCACCCCTCTCAGACAGGACACCACCTGGGCAGAGGTGGAGGAGGAGCAGCCCACCTCACGGGCTAGAGAGTCTGTCAGCTCCTTGGCCCTAGAACTGCTGATGACCGTGGCTGGAGAGAAGGCTGACCCGCCCTGAAAGGTATGATGACAGAACATTCGGGGTGTGATTACAGCACTGATAACACTAGAACCAGCCCTTCCTCCTCTTTCTCCCGTTAATCAGAGTAGCAATGGGCTGTACATTTACACCACTTATACTTTATTGACATCACAGAAATGCTTGTGAGAAGTAGTCCTTCTGAAGATTTGTTTTGAACCATAATGTGCAAAATGGTGACATGCACAAATAGATTTACAGAGACCTTTGCATGTACTTGTTAACAGAAAAGGCAAACAATTCGTAACACATTATAGTAGACATCACATACACACAATGTAAAATGATGTGTTGTGCACAAAAGGTATATCAGCATGTTATTGTGATTTAGGCCAAACAAGACACAAATACAATATGAAGTAGATATGTACAGAAGATGCAAGGGCTGCCTATTTCTTCTTTAACCTAATTTCTTTATTTTGATAATAAAAAACCAATACTGGTAATAAGAAATAAGTGTAAACACGCATTCAGTAAGGTCTTATCAGTCTTTACTGCTTCTTATCAATTCTCAAAGCAGGCACAAAAATAGCGGTGAGAAGTTGTCTGCCTTGAACTTTCCACTTAGCAGAGATAAAGAACTTCTTTTTCCCCTCTATGCAACCCTATTTTTGGAATTGCAAATTGTATACTGTAATAAATTTGTCTCATCACAACAACTTCTGCACTCATGCAGGTGTGCTGAAGCGAGACACATGCAATCCTCTGATAGTCACACGCAGACAAAGGGCTGTTTTTTGCATTGTAATAGTCACATAGCACAGCACACCGGAGTGCGTTCTCATTGGAGGATAGCCGTTAGTCCGCTGTCATCATCCCAGCAATTCACAGGCATCTAGGGAATGGCAGGGTGCTTGAGAGCAACGAGGTAAGGAACCCCTGATGGTATACCCACCCCTATGCATTGCATTCTTCAATATGCTCACACCAAATAGACTTGAAAGATTGCCAAGAAATGTTTGTTTGCTGTGGAAGAAAATAATCAGGTTTGAGCGGTTGCTTTAAAAATTTTGAGTTGAAAATTCAGAATGAAAAGTACAGAATTCAGAATGAAGAAATATGCAGCCATTAACAGGGCTCTTCATCATGCAGAAACAGGATATGGTTACCATGGAGCCAAGAGCAAGCTGATGTAATGGCACCTCTCCCTCACAGGAACTATATTTAAGTTTACCGCATAGCTGAAGTTCTGATTACCATGGGAGCCATAATCCTGCAGTTTTAAATGACAAATTCAGTTTTTTTTACAACATTGACAATACACACTTGTACTAGGGAGCTTCTGGTTTTACAAGAGATTATATCGGTATCCATACAGAGCTGTGAAAAAAAAGCATCACTTTATGTATAAGAAAATAAGTTTGCGCTCTTAAAAGTAATTGGACTATCAGAGTTCATGGGTGCTAACCACAGCAAAGTAGCATAATCCAAACCCAACATTAGAATGTCCTTCTAAATATTGTCTATACTCTACCTTGCATGTAAGTCACTTTGGATAAAAGAATCTGCCAAATGAATAAATGTAAATGTAAATTACGTACAAACTACATTAATTGTAAACTTGCCCTGTCAGATCTATGGTGAAATAATGGAGATTTACAACAATGAAATGCATGAGTGCCGCTTAAAAAATCAAATCCCCTTAGGCCCTAAGTGTCATGAAATCGAGGTAATTTGCCATTCCTTGAAAGGTCTGGTATCCAAAGATTGACATACAATCATTAGCCTATACAACAACATTAAAAAGAATTCAAACAACGGGATATACGTTTATTTCCATCAAAGTACCCCTTATACCAATGACATGAAGTTGAGGGGGTATAAAAAAAAATCAATTCAAGAAAAAAATAACACATTAAATTACATTACGGTCATTTAGCTGTTCTCTCTGTGATACCAGTTCAGTCAAACTCAAACTCAACAAAGTATCAATCACATGAAAACATGCCAGCCAAGACTCATCTTGGTATAAGATTACAAATGCATATGAATTCCACAAAATCTTTGGTGATCCAAAAGTTATTTTGAAACTCTTACTTTTCTGATTTCTTTAACTGCAAAAGGGGAAGGACAATGTCCGGCATATTGTGACACTGCTCACTGCCCTTCCTGGTTGTGGAGAGGAAGTGTGTGTCATGCAGATCCCTCTCTTGCGTTACTGTGTTGAACTCTGAACGGACAACCGAAGCTCCTCATTAGTCATCACACTGCACCTCTGACATTAAACCTCTGCCTGCAGTCTGTAATCTGCTACTCATCCACGGGGGAACAGCTGTTTCTGCCATAGCTGATGCTGCTGGAGGGAACATCTCAATGTGCACTTCCTGAAGGTACTGGAAGCTCTTACTTTTACTGAAAATGAAAAAGAAACTGCTACCTGTCAGTTGCAGTATTTATGTGCTCAGTAGAAACCCTTATGGAGGGCCACTAACATACTTCACGTTCCTGCATGTACTTCACTTATAATGCTGGACATTTACTAAAGCAGACAGTGCCCCACTTTAGAATTATACCTGCAACCTTCATTTACCAACCTATCCTATCTTTCACCACCACACAGCACACATGCATATGAACACATAATGTTTACAACTAATGGATGCCAGTATTTGACGGTAAACTGCTGAATCACAAACAGTTAATGTACTATGGTGTAAGTTCTAGTTCATGTAACATGCACTTTAATATGCAGCACATTACTCATTTTCTTTTGGGTATTTGATGGCTTTTATGGAGTCAAAATATCAGACAAATAGACTGCATATAAAATGTACCATTAAATAAAAAATATCAAATTGTTAATTATGTATACATAAAATATGCATAAAAATACATAAAATATATACTACAAAAATACCCTTGCTTGCAAGAGCAGAAATATCAACTTAAATTTGACAAGAAATGTATCACAGACAAATGATATAAACTTAAAATCAGCATTTTGAAGATAAAGCTACATACTAGGTTACTTCTCTTCTCACAATGCCATCACCAAGCTTTGTTTTTCACAGTATAAGACAATAAAATCATCTTAAAACATATTTTAGCATGATATCATCAGGAAGTTTGGTACTAGTTGTCATACCCATCCGTCCATTTTCAGGCAAAGGTCATTTTCATTGAGAGCACTTTATAAACCACAAATGTACAATTTATCGTCTGTTCATGTGTGTACATTATATGTTTAAAGTGTAGTATGTAGTGAATGAGCAACCTCTCTAAAAGCTTCTGTAAAGGCATGTACATATACATGTACTGTGTGTTACACATTTCTGTCCCTCAAAGAAAACAGTAGTTAACACTTAAATTACTTCTTACTCCTAACCAAATTAAATGACTTGTTTAAATATTTCCACTCTTTTAATTACCCCCATCTATTTAAACAAGACATTTATATAAAAATATGAATGATCATGCTCATGTCAGCTAAAAACGTCCTCCAGAAATTCTACAATTTCTTCATGTGGGAGACACTGTTGTGTAGTGTACTTCTAAGCAGTTATTGTTGGGCTACATACTGAGTATTATCAGTGCGCTTCAAGAAAGATGTTGGTGAGGGAGGAATGCTGACAGAATGCTGCACACTGTATGTTACAGATAAAACCTATCAAGTAATACTGAGAAAACCCATAACAGAGCAAAAACAGTGTTTAAATAGCAGGCAAATACAGGTTTATCCATGATACATCATGTAATGAATAGGCTTACTTATGTACAATAGCTGATCTCTGAGTCATAATTTCCATCAAGCATAATTTATGCTATGTTCCGATGATGTTGGTGGAAGACTGTATTTTTTCACTGCGTAAAACTGATACTAACATAAAGAACTGCAAAAATGTGACAAAGCACGAGTTTCCAACAAACTGTTGGGCTGTCTGGTGTTAGTGTGCCTTTGCCTGCAAGCCAAGGTGTTAGAATTAGTTGTTAACTGCACTTCCTCATTTCACTCATTTGGGGGAATGGAACATTGCGGTCAAAAACAGCTCCCCCCCAGCTTCCCCATTCTGTGTGGCCCTGCCCTGTTCTTGCTGTTTGACAGAAGTTACAAAACAAAGCCACCCGGAAAGCAAGGGACAGAGCAGACAGCTATGTCTCTGTGTTAAGGCCAAACGCTTTTCTAACAATATGGACCTTCTGATCCCTGCCTTAGGCCCCAGTGGATCATTGGTTGTGTAGAGCTCACTGATGCATGATGGGTAACATCAGGACAAATCCAGTGTGTGTAACCGACAATGGAAATGGCATGGACTTCTCTGACCCCCTGATGAAAGGTAAGCGGTTCAGTGTGGAAGGGGGTTTTGTGATTTTGTTTTATTTACAGTGTCTGTCTTTACAGTTTACTGTGGGTACATGCATGTTTGTGTATAGGATGTAAATATTTCTTTTAAGACAATCTGACACTGAAATTGTCTTGCTTATTTACAATCACTAATATTTCTGTAGTATTGCATGATTCTTAGATTATTGTACGATACCATATAAAATGACTTATCACTGACTGATTCTCAGTCAATATTATTCAACATTATCAGCGTATCAGCTGATATCTTGTTAGTTTGTCAGCTGTAGGCCCAGATATTTAACTGTAAACCTGACTGAAACTGTATATACATGCTTGCATACACATTTACATTAGTGATTCAAACGTAAATTCAGAACGGTGGAGTGAAACCAACTGAAACCAGTGAATCGGAAAAAGCAGCAGCTGATCAAGGGTTATATATGTCTGAAGCTCTACACCTAACTAACCTCTGGCACTCATGTAGAGTGCGTCATGGAAAATATGGTTCAGTGTTAAATTTTTCTGAAAATGTGCTATTAAAACAAGAATCATATAAACAGTGTCACTCTAATTTGCAAAAACGGGAAATTTCACACATTCACACCTCAGATGGAAAAATGTCACGTTTCGTCTAGTTTCGCTTTATATGCTAATTTGTTATGCATCAGCTGTTGCTAATGTATATGTAGCAACTAATACCATCCAAAGCTGGGAAAACCTATTACTCAGTAAAATTAGTCATAGTCAGATAAATATAACCAAATGAATACAAGAATAAAATCTCAATCTAATGCTGTATAAATCTTCTGCACATGGCATGAGCAGCACTGTTTCTACTGAGCAAACCAACACACTGACCAGTCAACTGCTATTTAAATTTTTCTCAGTAAGGAAACCAGCTGATTTTATGCACAACTTCAAGTTTACGGAACCATAATCTGATAACAAAATCAGCAAAAATCCAACAGAAAAAAATTATTTGTTGCACCAAAGTACAGCTACCCGATCTGCATATGGTTAATTTCTGCAGTGGTAGATGGCGAAATCCTTGTTGTGCTGCACGACTACCCCTCGCCGGACATAAGTCAGCCCATCTTCAGGATGGGAGAGAAGCTGAGAGCCATGTCTGAGTAAGTGCTTGAAAGATGTTGTTCCTCTCCCCTGCCAAGCTCATCACTGACCTGGAACTGACACTGCAAATGTGGGAAGCCAGTCACCTCACCCATTTCTCAGCAAACTCAAACTCTTCTCCGATGCACTTCCCTCTGTTTAAACACTGAATATTAGGGGTTCTCAACCCTCACCCTGGAGGGCCATGGTGCCCACAGGCTTTCATTCCAGCCAAGGACTTCACCAGCTGATTGAATTACTGGTTGTCTTCCACAGTTCTGAGTGGGTCAACAGTTTAAAGAGTGCTGGATATGGGTCCTCCACGACCAGAGTTAAATAAGCTCTGTGCTCTGTTAAATTGCTCTGTGCTCTTGTAGCAAAGAAATCTCACTGTCAGAGACACACAAATTTTTGCCTTTTTTGTGATTTCCAGAGAGGGATACTGGTGGAGAGTGAAATCTGTTATAACAGGCGAGGAAAACTACATTCCAAACAACCACGTTGCTAAAGTCTACCATGGGTGAGTGTTGCGTTGCTCAGCATTTCCCTGGCCAAACACCACTGCATGTGTGGCAAGGCACATGCGCTCAGGTATTCATTTGTCTTTCACAGATGGTTGTTCGAGGGAGTGGTCAGACAGAAGGCTGAGGAGCTACTCCATCTCCCAGGAAACAGAACTGGGTCTTTCATGATAAGAGAAAGCAGAGAAAAAGGTGAATATGTTGTAAACGGACTTATTTCTCTGATAATCTGTGTGTAATATGTAATAAGAAAAATCACCAGCTGTTGACAAACCATTATTGTGTAGATCTTATCGGAACTTGAGATTAATATAATTAATATACCTATACAAAGATATATAGTACACACACACACACACACACACACACACACACACACATACATACATATATATAAAGAGAGAATATAGAGATGTGTAACTTTTTATTTTATCCTATTCCTGCAGGTGTTTACTCCCTATCAGTCAGACACAGATCAATAACGCATTATCGCATCTTCCGACTCCCGAATAACTGGTACTACATCTCCCCTCGACTCACCTTCCAGTGCCTGGAGGACCTCGTCAACCACTACTCCGGTAAATTTACTGACAAATGACTGACTGTTACTGAGTGTTAAGAATATATGGTTTTCATCTAAAAAACACTGAAGCATTTTGCTTTGAGAGTCCAGTCACACTGGGACCAAAACAACAGATCATAGGCATTGATGGAGGCTCGAACACAGAAGTGAAAGGCAGAAGTAGCGAGCATTGCTGTCTCTCACATATGCTGCAACATCCTCTTACAACAAGATCTCAAAAACAAGATACTGACAACACTTACAGGTTCTCCTTTTTTCAATGGACTGAACCACAGATGATTATATGTCTAAAGGGGAATGAAATATTCCTGACATCTATTTTAGTTACTGTTCTTGCCAGGAATTTACGTTGTAAGATCTCCTTGAATCTCGCAAGAAATGATGTTACGAAATGTTTGACAAAATAAACAAGCTACGGAAAATCATCAATGACCAAAAATGCATTCTGCCATAAACATTCATTCTGTAGACTCCCATGCTTGTCATATGACTGCTTCTAACTCATCTATGACCCCACACATGTGACCTACATGGAGCATGCCTGTCTGTGTGGAGAGGGGTTATGCGGTTAGGGAACTGTGCTTCTAACCTGATGGTTACAGGTTCAGGCTGTCATAACCTCGAGAAAAGTACTTAACCTGAGTCTCCTCAAATAAATAATCAGCTGAGTAAATGGCTAAAATGTAAAATGCAAGCACTGTAAGAGAGGATACTGGTGTCTCCAAATGAAATGAATAATATTAACTATTACAATAATCTGAGAGATTTAGGTATCAAAATACTCCTGAATGACGTTTTGAGGATTGCAAAATTTTGCCAATATTGTCGGCATTCTGTTTGCCTGGGGGTGGAAATGCATCACAGCAGACACACATTGCAGGGAGGCGTGCTAACGTGTACAACTGTGCAAGCCAGACAGTGATGACTGCGCAGGCGGCTGCGGGTATGTTCTGCCCTTGAGAACAGATCTAAGATCAGTTTTCCCATCCTCAACCTAAACCCCAGCTGTTCAGTGTACAATTTTGATTCTGATCCAAGGGCAGAAAGTTCATACACACTGAGGTGGTGAGAGTGGAGTTTGATGGACAGTTGCTCTCTTGCAGATTCTGCAGATGGACTCTGCTGTGTACTCTCTGCTCCCTGCCTGGCCCTCGCTACCAGTAACCTCAACCTCACTAGCCAGGTGCCCCCGGCGGTGATGCGTCGAAACTTCGACTGGCAGAATGTCCAGAGGTACAGCTATCGTAGGACATTACATTACATTCATTTAGCAGATGCTCTTATCCAGAGAAACTTCCAGCACAACAGAACATGAGTGTGTCCATTCAAGTTTAACAGTGTCAGACCAGGTTAGCCAACACTCCCAGACCAGTCAAGCCCTGCCACAAGTTAACTCCAATCTGACTAGGCAACAGAAGCCAAGTATACTACCATAGGATATAGGACACAATTATTTTGAAATCATCTTATAAAGTATCTCCCATTCTTTCTGTTCTACTGTCTGCCTGCCCTACAAACTCATTTGTTCACAATCTGTTTTAGTCGGCCCGCACAAATCTGCTATTTTTGTGTTTTATCTTTCCACAGCTCAGAGTTGCTTAACCAAGGCTCCCAGTGCTTCCCAGAGAACAGGGAGTCATTGATAAGCTTTGGAGTACGGAACAGCATCGCCTCCTACATGTCACTCGCGGGATTTCAGGAGACCAGACGAAAGAGCTTCGGCAAGAAGAAGAGAAAGTCCTTCTATGCTTTTCCGGAGCGCCAGCAGAGCCGCACGGCCATAGAGGAGGACAACTACGAGTAGCAAACTCTAACCTCTCTCCGATTGCAGAAAATGGACCAGTTCTCTATTCCAAACACGTTTGGTTTAGCTCATTTAAGTCAATTTGCACTGATGTTTTAACTGCAGTCTGATTCAACATCTGGGAACACTTTGAAAGTCTGCACTGCATTCCCCGCTTGTAATGGCAGTACTTTAGATTAAAATAATGACGTGTAGTGACTTAAAATTTTGCGAACAGAGTTAATGATAAAGGCCTATCTGAGCCCCTTGCTGCTTGTTGCATCTCAATTCAGCAACATTCAGACACCTCATTTCCATATCAATTTTCACTTTGTGATTATTATTACACACAAATCACCTAGATCACATTGCAAAGCCATGCAGAGGTAATGCCTTTTTGCAATGTCATGCAAGTATTTGTGTTGTCATTGTAGCAGAAATTTTCCTTGACACTCATCAAAGGTGACCAACATTTAAACATGATTTCCTTATCCATCTTCAGTTGGCTATTCACTGGAGCAATTCAGGTTGAGTGCTGTAGTCAAGGGTACAACAGTAAAGGCTCACCTGAAATTTGAACATGCAACCCACTGGTTGTACTGTACCATTGTACTGCACTCCTCTCACCCCCATATTACCTGCACTTTGGGAAATGACAGCTCATGCTTTTGTTCTCCTAGCATTAAAGGGTGATCTGATATCTGATAATATGACATAGTGGTTTGACATGTTTGTTTCCCAAAAGGCACTCTGATTGTACCCTTGAGAAAGGTACTTAACCTGAGCTGCACCGACTGTATTCATGGAAACAGCTATGTAACTGTGCAAATAATGCAACATGACTTATTTGTGGATCAGTACTCTGCAGATACAGATGTGCTCTGACTGGTTGATAAAATGGACTCAGTAAATAGGATGAGCCATCCAGATCATGTGAAGATCAAAGAATCTGCACTGCCTCTGCAAAGCATTGAATGAAGCTTTAATTCCCAGCTCCATGAGAGGATAATGTCCAACAGTAACCTTTGACCCCAAGGCTCGGGCGGTCGATTCTCTTACCATGAACAGAGCTCGGTGAAAGAGGCCAGACGCTCCGGCGGAGAAGAGGTGCAGACTGGCTGCGTCAGCCCCACCCCGCTCTGCCCCCAGGGTTACTTTCTGTGGGTCACCCCCAAAATGAGCAATGTTCTCCTGGACCCACTTAAGAGCAGCAGCCTGGTCCTGAAGGCCCACATTACCCGGGCTGTCTGTGGAGGCTGAAAACCAGACATTTACTCTTACTATTATATCTTTTCTGTTAACCGGGAAATCTTACCTGGATTGTTTTCTGTTTTATGATTTTTACACAAGTAAGTGCTTCACTCAAGTGTGCAATATCAGAGTCCTTTCTGGCATTTGGACTGAGACTGGTCTTGATGGAGCTAATGAGCTGATATCACCCTGTTTCCTGTTCTTGTTTCCTGTTCTATTCTTGGTGATTATGTTCACTAACTGTTTTCACAGTGTAAGAATGTAAGCTTATCGAGTTTACATATTATCTATTTATGCAGCAGTATTATTACATGTTTATCCTGTTCAAGGGTACAATTACAGTTCCCTTGCTAGGTTTTGAGCCAGCACCATTTCGGCTGCGAAATGAGTAGCACATTAACTCAGCACATTATTTATTTCAGTAAATTTTGCATTATCTCAGTTATTGTACTTCAAAATTGAAGGAACCTTTCAAGGCAATAAACCAATTGCAAAAACTAATAACCAAATTGGTTGTCAGTGAAATATTTTTGTCAATGGGAAACAAAAATCATGTACAGTTCATCAGAGTCAAAAAATAACTAGTTGTTTGTGTTAGACAGTTAATTATAGGATTTCTTTTTTTAAAAAATTGTAAGGGAAGGGTTACAGTTTTGAGTATAGTTGGTCAACAGCCATGTTAATATTTCCTTCCATGTTATCCCCAGTCTCCATTTGAATCTGAAATGTAGTGGACTGACTGAGTCCTGACTTGGCTCCTAAGGACTTGCACAGGTATCAGGGGGCTGAGCCAGCCACCGTTAGCCTGCTGCAGCCTTCATTTGATCTTATTAACCCTGCGTCTACTGGCAATCAACAAGTTCTATTAATAAACTCTACCAAGTTGCACAGAGAGCAGATGGTGCACTACAGCATGGTACCTGTGCTGAGAAATCCAAACGCTGCCACTCTGAAGTGCGCTGTAACCACGATGAGGTTGCCAACTGCAGCAAAGTAGGAGCCGTCCAATAGCGCGAGCCTGTTGGTGGAGGCTGTTGCTGGGTTATGGAAGAACACCAGCACTGAGCTGTTCCCTCTCTGTCGGAGACATTGAGAGGATTTACTGACAGTGAAAAACATACATGTGAGATTCATTAAAGTGCTCTGAATATAATGGATTCCACCCACATTGCTGCTGGGGACAAAGACATTCAGGTACAAGCAGTCCTCACTGGAGGAGGAGGAATCCCCATCTCCCGGCTGCAGACAGCTGGGTCTGCAGGGCAAAAATATTAATGTAATATGATATATGTGTATGCTATTAATGACAATAATCACAATAGTAACAACAATAATATTTATCATATCATCAATGTCATCATTTTTATAATAATAAACTCTGCATTCATTAAAAATGTAAAATGTAAATATATACCACACTCCTTATCTGTTCCTTATCATTCAATACAAACATAACAACAGCATTTAATATGCTCTTCTCAGTGGAACAACTATAACAAGGCTAACAGCTACAGCTACAAGAGCAAAAATGCAGGATTGAACAAGGTGTTATTTCTTACCGGGGAAAGGTTGCATTCCACATCCCACTCCATTCTGCCGGCTGCGGCGGGCTAAAACGGAGTCCTCCTATTGGAGGACGAGCATACGGCACACCTAGGAAGTAGCCAACTCTCTTTCTGTCTGAGCCAACAGATGTTATCCGGGACTCCCCGAGGAGGGTTCCATGACCCGGGATGAATACAGACCTTGTCTCCATCCTTAGACCTGATTCACACGATACAAACCCTGATCAGTAACACAGTGAGAATACCCTCATTCGATTCTGCAACGGCTTCTGATTGTGGGGAGAGAACATCAAGCACAAGAGAAACATTTCAGACAGCTTAAGTATGCTGTTGTTATTTTATAATGTGTATGGTCATAAAATGTCCATACCCAGTGAGCCTACAACTTCTATTGTTATTGATTTATACAGCTGGATATCTCGCAGGTGAAAAAGATACATTGGTCAAAGCTAATATGTCAACGCATACAAAACTTCATATAAAGAAACTTCCATGCTATTTGGAAGTAGGCTACAGGCAGCTGAGCTGCCTCTGGCCACCTAGCAAACCTAAACATGCTTTAATGTACCTATTAACCTTATCCAACAAATCAGATCTGGAAACTGCTCCCCGTGTGGGGGGGTTGGTTGGGACTACCTTTCCAGAGGTACACATGGGAGGCTGTCTCTTTGATGAGGAGGCGACAGGTCTGCCCCTGTGCTGTGGGAGTGCAGGCGTGTGTGTCGGGGAGCAGCACACAGCGCACAGCGGACTCCCGTCTGTGCACAGTCACCACAGAGCAAGAGTCGCTCCTCCGACAGGCTGAAGAGCAGAAAGAACACAGCACATTATTAATTATATTATGTTACTGTCATTTAGCAGATGCTCTTATGCAAAGCAACTTACAAAGGTTACAATTTTTACATGTTATCCATTTACACCACTGGATATTTACTAAGACAATTCTGGGTTAAACACCTTGTCCAAGGGTACAGCAGCAGTGCCTCAGTGGGGAATCGAACCAGCAACCTTTTGGTTATGAGCCCTGCTCCTTACCACTATACTACGCTACCTGTTTTTGTATGATTTACACCACTTACTATTACTATCAGCATCATCTTATAGTGCTATGTTCGGCATAATGTCAGTGTAATGAACATGAAGTCCATTTTCCTATCATACAACACAGGAGTACTTCTATAAGAGCAACAAGATACTGTATTTGAACTGTGAGTGACTACATTGGGAATAAGTGCACTGGGGTGATGCAGAGCCACAGCTCACCAGAGAGACACCAGTCTCTGGCCTTGTCAAAGTCCTCTGCAATGTCCTTGCTGATGTGAATGGTGTCGTAGGTGGAGATGGATGGATCAATCAGAACAGAGAAGGCATCCACCAGCTCCCACTCGCTCTGTGTCACTAGTGGGGCAAGGAGACACAAGTTGTCAGTCTGCCTTGGAAATTCATCAAGCAAATGACAGCCAAATACAAAAATCTGCAGACAAAATACATAGCAAAAATAATTCCATTATATGTTATTGAAAGTGAGGGAAACCATTTCAAAGGCCAAAGCACAACTGTTTGATTCAGTAGTTTCCATAACTAGCAGGTTTATGGCCACCGGAGGCTATGGAAAAAAAGGTAAGGCAGACAAAGCCTAACAAATTAAGTCTTAACTAAAGTGTAGGTGGAAAGCACTGTGGCTTGTAAAGTTTGGGCCATGTCAGCACAAGTGAAAGACACTTCTGGAGAGAAACTGAGTAAGTCAGTTTCACTCTCAGAGAGTGTTCCCTTTTGACATGTTGTGAAGGAAGAACAGCCATTATTAACCCGTGTCTTTCTCACTCTAACTGATAATTAAGGTGCTCCTGTACCCGTCACATCTGCAATATAATGAATTCTCACAAAGATAAGCACACAAAAACATGGAATGCATGCAATACATATTATTATCTACTCCTGTATAAAAAAGCTTACTGTCAACAGTTACAATTAGGGGGATTAGGATAATAAAGATATAAACGTATATAAATTCCACGCTTTTAAGGCCTGTTGATAGTGTTCATACCATTCTAACCCAATGTTACTCAGCAGTTTGTATAGTACCTTTAAGTGATGGTGCAGTGAGACGGAAGGGCGGACACAGGTCTGGACTTCTGGTCCACTGGTTCACTGAAACAGTGGAAAATTATTTTAGATTATTATGTCAATCAAATTCTATTTGGATTTAAAGGAATTGTCACAGAGTGCTTCACAGATTTCCGACAAACAACTCAATTAGCAGTGGACCCAAAGAAATGGGAGATCTAGCTCTAGTGGAATACTTTACAGTTACACATGGTAAGTTATTATAGCAGTATAACAGTAAGATATTATACAAATAATTAATCAATTTATCTTTATCTGATTTATCTAGCTTGTCTACTTGGGTGGGTAATATAATAAAAGCTTAAATTCACAATTAACTTAAAACTATGCTTGGAAAGAATGCATGCACTTCACAGTATTATCAGCTATCAACAGCTAAACCAGAGGGCTGCAGGCACAGGATGCAGTGTAGAGACAGTGTTCGGTTTCCCAGCATGCGCCCAGAGTAAAGCAGACATCATATAGCAATATCACAAGAATACAACTGTGAAATGCAGGGAACTTTTTTATAGCCTGGCCCCTAAAGCTGCAGAGTTAAATAGCGATTGATGTGATCCACTGTGGAGGAGAAAGGGCCATGACAAAGAGAAAAGAGCAAAGCCATAACAACACTGTCTGAGAATGTAAACATCCACACACAAACTGTGAAATCCTTTCTAATGCACAGCAGGGGAGTGGGGAGGATCTTGCATCACTCCCAACAAGCTGCTGGATTACAGAGAACTACTTGAGAAATATTCTGTGTAAAGCTACTGTAGAAACTTGGGTTGCCAATATCTAAACTGTAACAGTGTAACACCATATGGATATCAATAACAGCAGAATTCAGTATTAGTAAATGAACTGCATTTATAAAGTATAAAATTTGGACATTGTATGCACTGAAAGGTAGCCAAAGTAACATGGTAAAGAGTACCATTCTAGGTACAACATTTCACTGAACATCACCTTGGCTTGTGATTGGAACTTAATTGCTACTGTCAGCATTGCTGTAGTGAGGGGTGTTCTATTTTGATATAATATTTACTGGCAAGGGTTTTGATATTCCTGTAGTTTGTTTTTCATCTACATTTGCTGTCCTATCCCTCCTCTGGGTCTGTAATTACAATTAAAATGGCTTATTTTGTGTCATGTTTCAATATTCCTTGTATTATTAAAGATGCATACTGATTTTTGCTTAACAGTGTAGGGCCAGAAGACCTAGAATGTCAGCATATGATATACAGTCTATATTGGCCACCCCTAGCAGAACCTCGGTAAAGAGAGATGTCAAGGGGAGTGTGGGAGTGCTGTAAGGGGGCTCCAGATGTTGACCAGATGTGCAGCTTGAGTCTGGGAGTGTGCCTGCTGCTTCGGCACAGGCCCGGCTGGGCGGGTCGGCCACTCAGTGTGTCCCCACAGTTGCACACACCTGGTTTCTCGTACCAGCCGAACGGAAACACCCCCGTTTCCACTTTGGAGGGCGTGCAGTCCATGACCCGCCAGCTGGTCCGATCATCCTCACCACAGGTCTGGATCCCGAAACTGTTCAGAGTCAGACAGAGAACGGCCGAGCCTGGGCAGAGACAGGGGAGAGGAGGGCCGGGGGGACCCACCAATATCACACAGATGGTTACGCAAAGACTTCCTTCCGGAAATAACTGAATAAACAAACAACAAAAAACAAGAACTAATCAGCCACTCCTGAAAGGCTGTGACTACTGTGATGGACTTTCCATCCTGTGTTGCTTAAAGTGCTGATTCAATCACACTGTCCAACACTCTTTTGTCTGGGTAATACAGAGTTGAAGACAGCCAAATCACTTTATTAGCTGAGGAGGAGACAGTCTTTGTCCAGCTCTGTAAATCGAATTTGAAAAGTGAGTCACCTTTGCCTTTGTTAAATGCATTTCCAGCAACATCTGCACTTTATGGGTGCTAATATTCTCCTCTCATTTTGAGGTCTGTTCCCATTTTGAAACCCAGATTCTTCAATGTTTGCACAGATTACAAAATATGAATACAAGGAACCTCTTTAATTAACATTAAACCTACATCTCCTCTCTGGAAAAATGAAAATTATCATTCAATATTTATAACAAAATTGAATCTAAAATAAATTTGTCAATAGAAGCTTAATGCATATTTAAAATGAACCCTTGGGAAACTGTTTGTTTAGACATACCAAGCCGAAATGGCCTCAATGGCCTGTATGGGACTCAATAATAAATGCTTGGAAAGTCCACGACAGGATTTCCCCAGTGTTTGAATTTATCAAACAATCATCCAAGGTGCCTTTAACATGCAGTTCTGGAAAACATGCTGTCAGCTTGACACACTTACCAGGAGATTCGGTGTCTCTGACGTACCCAATCCCTCTACAGCATGGGTCTTCATCACACCGTCGTTCACATTCATAAAACCTGCACCAGTGACCAAATACAGCACTTTCAGGAAGTACTTTCTATGAGACAAAGGGATTTACACATACGCATATTTAATAGAAATCCCTTTGGTATGTGCACCATTTGGATTGTTAGCTACACGGACTCGGTGATAAATAAGTGGTGGCCATCTTACCCCTCAGTGATGGGCTTTGACCCTAGACTGACCCGGTTCCGCACTGAATAGGACACCATCTTCTTAAACGGTACACGGCTGTAGAAGCTCTCCACACTTCCTGTGAGGGTGACTGTAAATAACAACAATCAAAAACAACCATGCATACGTGTGCGTCCTTTATTTTTGAGTCTTCACACACCCACACAATGGAGTGAACAGTCAGCCATTGTGTTATATTTATTTATCACAAACAATTACCTGCTTGGCAGACGCCATACACAGGGTGACTTAAACAGCTCACATTTCACATTTTATCCATATACACAGCTGGATATTTACAGAAACAGTTCCTCTTTAGTACTTGTCCATGAACTGGCCTTCTAATTACATATTCACTTCCATATCACTGTGACACCCTGCTGCCCTTTGCCCACAGCCATTTCTCATGTCTTGTAGCTAGGCAGGTATAGAATTACCTTTGCTCAGTTACCCAGAATGCTCCCCTTCTTGAAACCACTCTGAGAGTGAACGAGAGCTGTGGCTAATTCTCTGGATCTGAAGGTGTATATGTGAGGCTATTCTGTAACAACTCATAAATAGAGCATAACCCGTGGTTATGGGCCTTTTTAACACAGCAGGAGGGAATTCTCAACTTGTGGATTGTCTACCGTAACAGATCATGCTGCTTTTCACCATCTTCAAAGTGTCCTGGTGGCTCTGGGTGGTCACATCAAAGTCCCCTAATGAATGTATCAAAGAAGTGCCCCTGAAGTGCCTGTGAATTCAGCCTAATTTATTAGACATCCCATATGCTTGCAAAACACCAAAACCTTATGGCAATTTACTCATAATTCTGAGCACAAAATACAAGCAGAGTGTATTCCTGCACAATATGTTCAGTTAATTTCACTGGTTGTCAAACGTGTGATTACATGTTAGCACAGAATGAAATCCAATAATTGCTTAAATTCCTTTATCGAGGATTTAAGGACAAGGGGATATAGCAGACAGGTCAAGCGCCTTGCAGTCCCTGAACAGACAAACACTGGCAAAACCAAACACTCAATCATCTGAGAAATTTTCCCACGGCCAACTGAACGTCTTTAACTGTAAAGGGAAGTATCACATGACCACATGTTCATGCCAAACATCCCGTGCAGCAGTCCGTCACACGTGGAATACCTCTGACATACATCATCCTACAGAGTTACTGCAGGGCAGACCACAGCAGGGCCCTTTGATTTCTTTGAGCCTGTTTCTGTGCTGGCTCAGCTGCTTCCACGTAGCAGCTTCACACATACGCTGTGAAGCTCGTGACTGAAATGATTTTTGGGTCCTGCTATTTTCCTCCCATTAATCTCCAGAACAGATGCAGTCCACGTGAGTCATAACGTTTATGTGCTTTTGTAGCCGGCTGTTTTAACAGACCAATAAAAATGTATTGCCTGTAGACCGACAGTAGCTGCTCCTACAGAAACAGTTTGAGGCTATACTTAGCAATGTCCTGTGAGATGTAAATATCTTGTATAATATCACATGTAAGACATTTTCACCCTCACATTTTGTCCAAGATAAAGATGAAATACCTAAGCAAAGCTTTGAGGCAAGCTGACATTTTCCCCTCACTAACAGTTCAAGTATTTTATTCTCTCAGTTTTTGAGTTTAATAAAGTTAATTACGGAAATCCTCTTTACTACTCTAAGCACAAGTACCTTGAATCAGGCATGATACACATAAAAGATAAGCCCATGCTCCTGTTCAGTCTGGATATGGAGATTCACCTTTAACCTTTCACCCCTGGAGAAGAAACCAGATTTCGGCCCTGTTTGTCACTGGTGTGTATTTAAATGGGATTCAGATGTGCTACCTCCTTTCATTTAAGTTAAACACAACAATCAAATTGGGCGTTCAGTTTTTTAGTGCTTAGTGAGCGCCTCCTCATTGATGCCTCTATTTTCAAAA
This sequence comes from Megalops atlanticus, assembly GCA_019176425.1. NCBI lineage: Eukaryota > Metazoa > Chordata > Actinopteri > Elopiformes > Megalopidae > Megalops > Megalops atlanticus. The sequence goes on along the minus strand of CM032884.1, from coordinate 20,099,474 downwards.
TATTAAATGAAGGATTGATGCATACAAAGTGTCTCAGCTTTTATGAGACTGAAACAGCTGATTAAGGTGAGGTGTGAATTGCTAACGAGAGGGTGGGAGATGGGACTTGTGCTGGCTGGGTGCTGCAGGGTGTTTCCCCCCTGCCTGACTGCCCAGGGCCTGGTAGGCTCCAGTCTGGAGCGATCCCAGGATGGCCCTCCTTGGCCCCACCTGGTCTCAATCTGGACTATTTTTATGAGCCGCTACATACATCTTGGCAAACCTGACTGCGCTGTCAGCACCACCATTATGTAACGCCACTGCCTTTCATAGTCCATTCATATCAGTCTGACACACTGTGAATACGTCTACAGTCTGTTTTTTCCTCTAGAAATGTCTGGAAAAACAAAAAGAGACAAGCAACCATGACCTGATGCATTGAATGGTGTTGCTTTTAATGAATCTGTTTCTGGCTGCGTGGACACCTCTGTTTTGTGTTCATATGTTACTTTATCCAACAGAATGCTTTTTTTTTTTAAAAAAAAAGACATTGTTTGACTGAGTATGTACTTTTTATTTTAAGTACATCGTGTCACATGGATTAAAAAAACCTCTATCAATAAACTACTATCTAACGCCACTAATATCACTACTTCCAAATCCAAAGATGGTTTACATCTAAGCAATATATTAAAAAAAAATACCAGAACACAGACAGCCTGGGAAGAAAAGTTAAATCTCTTTGCATTAATTATGGAACATTTCATACTCTGTTATCTCTATCCATCTCATCAGGGCTCAACTGAATGTGCTTGTTTAATAAAAAAGCCTCCTCTCTCAAAACACTACTAGCATATTCTCCATCTGTGGTTTATATGAGATCATTGGTGCCTGTGGTCCATATGGAAAGCATTGTTTGACTTGTTTGAAATAGATAGGATCTTTCAAAAAAAGATTTCCATTTCCAACCTACCAGTCAACTATAATACAGCAGTCACTTTCAATCCACCAGTCATATCCAACCCCATCCCACAGCAATAACTTCCTAGAGTGCATTCATGGCCAATGTGGCAGTCAACACAAACACACCTCTAATCCCAAATATAAACAAAAGTAGTGTTCAACCCGGTTCTCATTGTAAACATAGATGACATCTGCAATTACAAGTGTCACCTCCAAAATGACAGTTGTCTCCACATAACACGCAGGTGGGATTCAGCCTTTGAAATGAGCAATGCATTTGGAAAAGAAAGCAACCTCACCTCTGATCTACTGCATGGCCAATCACATTCAGTGAAGTGAAAAACAACTAGCTAGAATAATATGTAAACATGTGACATGTAATGGCAAACAGCTCTGCAAAGGCAAATCCAGAAGACACATTACAAATCAGTGTACAGCACGTGCTATGCTCCTGGCTGCCAATAGTTATAAAATGCATAATCAAAACACCACAGACCAAAGCAAAATGGTTGGCTCGACTGTGCAGAGAAAATGACCTACTCTGCCTCTGATGTGAAGCAGCATCTGCAAAAAGCTTCAGAAACTTGGATCTCCATACTACAAACAGGCCTTTACATTGTCCAAAATAAATGTCCATTTCACAATGATATCTCACTCTTTTGCTGGCTCCAGCACTCAATAAAAAAACTAATCTGCCAATGCATCTGGGCAGCAAGAAGCAAAGTGCCACAAGACAAATAAAAGACCTTAAAAGCATCTTGCTCTGTCCTGCCAGGGCCCCGTCGCACCAGTTGGCTCCCATTTAGCATTGACTGCTAGCCTCAGACAAATCCGAATTCCACAGGAAAGGCATTAAGTGTGCTGGACACAGTCTAGGAATAATGGTGTTATGGGAATCAGTGGGCTGCACCTCCTACTGTTAATGTTGATTACTTACATTTTTAGTCACAGTTTAATGGTTCTGTTTTGTATATCCAGTAAAGTGAGGAGATTGACTGCTACATGGCCCTGGTACAGAATGTAAATTCTCTGTAATGAAGCTAAGCAATCTATAGGTGATCATTGTCACAATTAGCAATAAACCATCAAAACTGAAAATTTGTTGCGGTGTCCATGTACTGTAGTGTCCAGTGATGAATAGAAAGTCTCCTAAATGGGCATAATCAAAACCATAAGCAAGCTAGTAAGATAGCATTAAGCTAACTTGTGCTAGTAGGAGCTACTATTCATATGAAACCGAAATACCATTATGACCAAGATTTATTTATTTGGCACACATTCGTATCCAGAACTGCTTACAGTACAGGACCATCATGGCCAGACAAATTAAATGCAATTTACAGGAACAAAAATAATAAGGGCTACAAAAGATCAACCTAAATCTCAATTACGTGCACAGACCCTAATAATGATCTATAAGAGCAACATTATATCCTGGAATTTACACTGTGCCAAAAATGATCTAAGAGAGAAACACCTTTCTTTAAGTTAACAAACTCACAGTGCCTAGCAATGTGTTGGGGGGTTCACATTCAGTGGGAAGTGTGGCATGAGGACTAAGGGGCTATGAAGTGAGGGGAACTGTTTAGTGCTGGAAATCTTTAGCTCAATTACCAAACCACTGTTGGAGAACACTGATGCTTCGACTGCTGCCCAAAAAAATGGTGTGGTTATCGAAATAAAACTTTCCAGTAATCATTGGTTACTTCCACACATTTTTTGTTGTTTTGCCAGTTCAGCTACCCATGATGCATTCACTTCCAAAAATGTAGTTATCTGTATCGTTTTCTTTCCTCCATTCTGTGTGCTGGCTTCTGTTGAAAAAACTCTTGTCTAGTGTATGCAGACACAGATAACTCAACTAGAAATTGACTGGCTTGTCTGTCCTGGGCTCATTCCATTTCAATGACTGAGGGAGTTCTGTTGTGATGTAAAATACTCAGAGGAGTGATTTCTCAGAAGTGCATGAATTTCTTTGAATGTGTAACAACAGATGTAACCAGAATGTAACCACAAACCACAAACCCCCCTAAACAGACTGGATTAATACCCTGCCAACAAAAACAAGGTGCATACTAATACAGACAATGATGGAAGAAAATTCTGAGCGACAACAAAGGTGAATGGATACACTCAACAGTAACAAAACCAATACCCTCTTCGGACATCCAGCATAACTTTACATAGAACCTTTGAATAATTGGGTCTGATGTCAAATGGGACTGGTGAGGATCAAGATTCAACCACAACACATCAGAGAGAAACTCTGCTCTGTCCCTCAACTCAAAACTTGGTTGGGATTAAATTAGCAGTCTTGCATCATCCGATCAGATCTCCGCCAACCTAACCACTTCCTCTCCACTGTTTTTGGAATGTCAAAAGGTACCAGCTGTCCAAACTTCTGAGCTGCATGCACTTTTGACCAGTTGCTAAGATCAACAAACTCAAAACATACCGAGTATGAGGAGCAGTGCAGAACAGACTTTCATGGAGGGTCATCTATCATTTTTCTCTGGTAAAGTGGCAGACTGATGTAATGTATATATGTGTGTGGGGCCATTTATGTCTCTCTGTATGTGTGTGTGTTTCCCTGTGCTTGTGTGCACTTGCACAATCTGAAGTCAGCACTCACACTTTTTAAAAAATGATTACTCCTAGGTGTATGAGCTACTGTACCATCTAATTGTAGTCATTAACTATGGCTCTATGGCCCTGGCAAACTATGCTAGTGAGCTCACCTTTCTTGCTGTAGGCTTTTTGAGGGAGTTGGGGCAGCACCAGGCTGCAGGCCTGTCTCAGGGGCTTGTCGTAGGCCCCGCACACGCGGGTGTCAGGATACAAGGCGCAGGTGAAGTAGCTGGGGCTGTCATCCTGAGTATCCGCAACATGACAGAGCTCCTCTTCCTCACAACCTGAAAGACACAGTGCAGCAGGAAATGGCAATGTGACAGATACACACTCTGGGTTTTTCCACTACCCATGGGGGATATTTCATGTACTACCAATTAAAACTACCAATCATAACTTACAGAACTACAGGATGGTATGGCAGAAATGCTAACTTTAAATTAGAACTGGAACTAGAACCAAAAAACATGAAGCACGCTTAGACATGTTAAAGGCCTATTTATACTGTTAAAATGAAATTTTAATTGAAATATTAATTAAGTATGACATTTTTTAGGAATCATTGTTTCAAAAATATGCTACTTGTATGTTTGAATGTATTTTTCATTAATTAATGTGGCTCTGACATCACCCTGACAAAAGAGGTATACCAATAAAAAAGTGGAAAAGTTATTACATGAAGTTATTACCTTTAATACGTGCTAACATAAATGTTTAAACAATAAGTAATACTTGAATAAAATGATTGTCTACAGGGTCTAACTGGCTATTTACAGAATACGGTAATGAAATGTGGGGGAAAGGACAATGTAGGGGAAATTAGACAAGGTTGTGTAAGATGGACGTGGACAGAGAAGAGCTCAGGTCCAGCTCTGTTCCTACGTTTCAGACACCACTGCTGGGCCTCCTCTGCAGAGAAGCGGTGCTTGAAAAGCCAGTAGCGCTGGGCTGGGACATCCCGATTCGAGTCCACATGGATGGTGCTGCTGTCCACTGCGGCAAATCTGTCTTTCACAGCATCTGAGAGTGACAGAACAAGTTATGAAGAGCCATTAGATATAACAAAGACTCATTTAACTGACCTTACATTTCTAACGGCTTTAATGGCTTTGTGGGCTGGTATCCACGTTGACAGCTTTTGTTTTTTTTACATGTTATCCATTTACACTACTGGATATTAACAACACTACAGCAAGGTTCAGCAGCTTGTTTAAGGGAATAATGGTAGCATGCCATTTGGGGATCAAGCCCTCATCCATATTACAACAAGAAAATGTGTTAAAACTAGAAATAGCCCAAAGATGATATGCATCTTAATAATACATTTTCCATACAATCTACCTTCGTCATTTCAAAGTAGCTACTGTACAGTATGCATATCATGGTACTGTGCAATGTTCACTACAGAAGAGCCATCAAAGGGAAATAAATAACATTTTGCAACTTCGGATTTGGATCTCTGGGTGTGGGTGGAGCCTCTCTCTTCAGGTTTACCTGATAACAGAATGCTCTGATCTTGCTGCGTGGAAACAGTGGCACACGCTGAAGAAGACTTCTGACGAGTGGTCATATCAGAATCTGAAACATGAGTAGCAACGTTATAATCACTTCAACCCTCCTTATGCTGTATAATGAAAGCCACACAGTGGGTTCCCTCATTCCTGAAACACATTCCAGATTTCATGGAGGAATTAGAAGTGTTTATACTGATGTGCTTGCTTGGTACCTCTCCAGAGATAAACACGCTGGAAGCCAATGATTGTCGCCTGGTAATCAGTTTTGTTTTTGCTTGTTGGTGGTAGGGCCGCATCAGCTAAACAAGAGAAAGAGACAGGAATTCCTTCATGATGAAGATACAGACTCCAACAATAACATGCGGTTCTGTTTTAAATTTTTTGGGATGGTTATCTGCCACGAATAGCCATGTAATACTCAATAAGCTCCGGCATGAGGAGAACACGCTGGTATCGCTCATATAAAGCTTGAGACTTTCTCTTCTAGGGCATCATTAGTGTGACGTCTGATTGGCCGCATGACACTAATGATATTGTATAGGTAAAATGTCAATTCTACTGATAAATCAAATAAAAAACATCCTTTCAGGAGAGCATTTCTGAAATGAATTCTCCAAAGATAAACCTTTGCTAGAATAATTCTGAACTAGTTCCGTATTTTCAAGGTGTGCATAGTTTCTGGATTTTCCAAAAGCCACATCCCCAGTCCGGCTTGCCAGATTTGTCTCTCTCAGCATACATTTCAAATAAACTGGGCATTTCCAAAATTATGAAAGTTTTATTTTACAAAGAACCCATGACTCACCTGTGAAAAATTAAACATGGGGAAAGCTGTCATGATGAAAATTATAAAACATTCCATCCATGTAGAGACCATGGCGTGTGCTTGGTATATCCAGCATTCCTGTGCTTTCATCTGGCACTACTCATTAAATCATTCCAAACCAAGCACCCCCTAATCTATAAAAGTACTATATACTAATGGGATGTTGAAGTAGTGCTCATTTAGAAGTCTTGCTTTTAGCAGCTATTTTAACTTTTCTAAAAGTAGAAACAATGGGCAACAGAGGAGGCCAAAAACACATGTGTGTCACATGCCTCAGCTGGAAAAACAACGTGAGATGCTGACTTAAATACTCAGCGCAGGCTTGCTTACTGATGGTGAAGTTCTGGCCACCAAAGTTGAAGGTGAACTGCTTCCTCTGTTTGTTGTACTGAACCCCCGCTCCACAGATTCTGCTGGACTCGGACGACCCAGCGATATCCCAGTCCCTGTCACTGCACAGGAGCACTTCTGGGAAGCTCAGGAGACCACACATGACTGTGCCTGGCACACGCACGTAGGTATTCGTGTGCACGTATACAACCACACGCACAGACATAAAAACATGGACACATGTACAAACATGCACACACAGACCCACAGACACACAGAGACGCAGAAACAGGCAGGAGCACACACACACACACAGACAGGCAGACAGACACAGACGCACAAATACATGCACACACAGAGTTAATTGTGAGATGGGGTCACAATGAGGTAATGGGAATGCACTGACTTGACTAAAAGCAGAGCCTCTCATAATTGGACACACAAAATTCTGAAAAAAATGGAAAAAGGAAGCAGCCTCTATTGCAGGGTTCATATTCCAGAAATGGCAAGTTTGGCAGAGTTACGGTGCGTGTACACACTTGAGATAGCTGTATTGTGCAGGTTCTATCGCTGCTTGTATCCAACACTGTACTCCCTAATGCTCTGTGGGCCGCTGACCTCCATTGAGGATGTTTTGATTGAGGATGAACCCATCACAGCAACCCTCCTGACTGCAGGTGTCCTGGCAGAAACGATGGACGTCCGTCAGGGTGGCCCCTTCGGCCTGGAACACCATGGTGCGGTACACTCCTGAGCTCGCCTTACGGAAGTTCAGTCTCTCAAATGTTTTCTGAGACACAGTAGTGAACTCATGACCTTTTGTTAGGGGGAGAAAAGGAGAGAGAGAGTTCAGAGAGAGACAGACAGATTCTTATGTTTTGGCCAAGACACACAGACACTTCCGACTGGATTTGGGTGGCCAGCATTATCCCAGAGCAGCTACTAAAGAAGCCCCCTAACATAAGATTCTGGGCATAAACAATCTCTCATTGTAGCTTCTCTCATTCCCTCCACAATACAAGAGGAGGGATTAAATCTGCTCTTTGCTCAAGATTTCTCCTATTTTATGTATAGGGTGATGCCCTTTAGGGTTGTACCCTTGAGCAATGTACCTAACTCGAATAGCTCTAGGAAACATCCAGCTGCATACATGGATAATTTGTAAATGCAAAAAACCATAGAGAACCAAGGAAATGGTTTTCTGCTTGGCAAATAAACAATATTAAATGGAAAAGGTAAACCTATTTTTCTCTGAAATTCATACCTTTCTTTCTCAGCACTTGAAGGTCTGCTCTATCACCTCCTTTCACTTTCAGCAGACAGCTGAGGCTCTGGAACATATCAACACCAGGATTTCCCAGAAACCCTTTGGTCTGCAAGTAGAAAAACAATGTAATGGAGGGATCATTTTGTGTGTATCTATAGCAGAGCTCAGAGGAGGTAAAAAGAAGAGATCAGTATGTTCCCTCTGTGAGGGACCTGGGTCTGAGCTACAAAGATTAGTATGCTACATAATACAAAGGTGTATGCCAGAATACATTTGTTCAAAAAATAGGATCCAAATGTGTTAGATGGTACACAAGGCGAATATATCAATTTCAAACCAGAGGAAAAGTTATATAGTCATGATGAGCATTTTCATCATTGTTGTTTTGAGACT